>CACKRE030002880.1:263879-312904 GCA_902602495.3 Ectocarpus sp. CCAP 1310/34
TTGAGGCATGGAATAGAGAGGAAAGGACGGTAGCTGTAGTGGGGCATAGGAGGTGGGTTGAAAAGGCGGGAAGGGATATCGTTAGGATAGACAGACTAGGGAAGACATTTTTGAGCCACCTTTGGCAAAGTAGAAAGGAACGATTGGCCATCGGTGATCGGTCGTACGGGAACAATGCTCCGTCCTCTCGAGGACGCGTGGTCAATGGTCCAATGGCTAAGACATACACAACATAAGAGTACCCCGCCCCCCCCCCGTCCAACGCGTATGTGGAAAGCTAGTGGGTCAGGTTCCCCGCCATTAGGCGATGCCTCCAAATCTCCACCTCTCCTGCAGCACCCCCGCTCTTCCTCTCTGAGTCATGTACGGATATCTTTAAGTTGGTGAAGGCGAGGCAAGTCGGTGTTGCCTGTTACTGACTCCGAATTCCCCCCTTCTCCACCTCGTGCGTTCATTAGCCTCAAACTTCAGATAACTCACTGCACAGGGCTCGCCAAGGCCGATCGCTTCGGTCTATCGGACCCGCTCTGCATCGTCAAATGGCCGCGGTATACCCGAGAGCTAGGCAGAACCCCGACTGTTTACAACACCGTTCATCCCGTTTGGAAAGCGTGTTTTTTCGAGCTACCCCTAGAAACGGCGGCCCCAGCAACGCCTGTTGCGGTCGCTGTTGGCGGTGAGGGTGGTGGCAGTGGCTCTGGCAAACATAGTGGCAAAAGAAGCTTCGGCAGAAGTGACAGCGTCGAGGCGGGCAAAAGGGCGAGCGGGTGGACGGGGGAAGGTGGAAACCTAGCACGAAAAGAGAAGGAGAAGATGGAACTCACGGTACAGGTCTGGGATGAGGATGGGCGGGTGGCTGCCGATTTCCTGGGCGAGGTGAAGTTGGACGCACAAGCGTTGCTGGAAATGGCACGCGGTCGACTCAATCTGGTGCGTACTCGCGGACGCGCACACGCGAGATTAGAGAACAAGGATGTTTGTTCGTGTTGTTGTTGATGTTTTCGCTGTCGGCGTTTCGAAAAAACTTGTACATGTCATGTCCTCAATACCCTTCTTCATGTGCCAACCCAATTATGCTACCGATCTAAGCACGAAAAAACCATCGACAGGTTCTCATACCGTACACACCCCAGTGTTGGGGGGGATGTTTAATCCGCGGAAGTTCCACATCTTCTTTGCCATCAGGCGCATCGTTGAACTTAATCCTCGTGCTTTTTTCTCTCCTCCTCTGCTGTTCTGGTTCTGCTTGCACACGTACGTGTACATCGATATCGTTTCAGGTGCTACCGTTGGAGGCCAAGCACGACGGTAGCATGACCAAGAAGGAGCGGGAACACGTACAGGGAAGCATCGGACTTTGTCTGGCGCCGGCCACCGACGGAGCCCTGTCTCGACTACAGGAGTCGATAGACGTCGAAAAGGTTTTCCTCGAGGTAATGTTTCAACAACAAATATCGTCGTTGATTGTGAACAGAACGGTATGTGTGAGTGATTGCAGACAGACTTTCGTGGAGAATCCGTTCAACAACGACAATCAGCACTACTGTCTACAAACCATACGGTCTACACCGCCTTGCAGCGATCGAAAACCGAAGATCTCAAGACGAATTAGGCACAATACATACAAGCGCTGTGGGCAGCAGTCCATGTTGATCATTCCTTTAGGTCGCTTGATGCCAAGAAGGTTTCCCTACTGGAAGCACATGCAAACCCGTCCGCGAACAAAAAACGATTGCTCGCAATAGTAAAACTCGACGGAACGAACGTTCTTACAATTTTTCCAACGTTATGCCGGAATTGGTTCCGGGGGTATCATTGCTGTACATGGGTGGCAGTCGATATGATTTTCTTCTTTTATGGGCACGGGCAAGGATGGGACCTTCGTTGTATGTGGCCGGGTCACTTAGACGAGGTTTCTGATTGCGAGGAGCCCCGCCCTCGCTCTGCAACACAGAGTAGTGACACACAGCCGCCGTCCAACAGAGGTACACGTGTGTCTATTCAATACAGACAACGTTGCCTGCACCAGTCGCAGCCGATGCCACGTGGCCATCCACCTCCCAAACTTGTTCGCTTCTCGGACGCTTGAATGTCCTTTACTTCGTGCATACGCATCAAACGAACGGACGCTCAAGGTGACGATTGAGGGGAGCCTTGGACTTCGTCGGGGAGACGGCGCCTGCGTCTTCGCGATCGCTACCCTGGACGGGAGAGATGTCGGAAGCACCGCGGTGGGTTCAGGGTTCGTCGTAGAAACGTGCGGTGGTGGGCGGTGTGCAGCTTGGGTCATCGCATGACTCAAGACGACCGACCCACTCCAAGGCCTACACCTTGAGAGAACGTCGTAACGATCACGGAGAGAGGAGTACAACATCACTGCAGCGTACCTATTGCCCATAATCCACACAATACAAACTCCGTGTATGAACCCCCATCACCACAACAAAACAAGCTCTGTCATCCTACCACGCCTCCTTGTACCTCAATCTCGATATAATTGTCTATCCTTACGAAAGCCGCCGTCGTAGTTCTTGTCGATGATCAAAAGCCTTGAACCCCCGCAACATCCACCCTGTCTACAGGCTATGCCTAACGGTTTCGACCCGGTGTGGATGGAGACCGTTCGTATCGAAATCGCTCGCGATCGTCTTCGGCTCCAGAACCAACAGCACAAGGGGGAAGAGGGAAGCGGCCCGAATGGGAACAGCGGCGATTCCTCCCCCGCGCCCAACGACTTCTCGATCATCGTTTGGAATCGCGTCCAAGGTCGAAGGCAAACGCATCCGGACGAGGTTGGTGTTCCAGCTTTTACGTTGCATTTTTCGTTTTGTCCGTTGAAGGCCGTTACAACCGAGGGTTTCAATGACGGATGAAAGAGAGGGGTTTCGGAAGAGCGTGGCTTTTGTGTGCCCCTCTGCTTGGCGACGAACAGACCAAGGTTCGAGTTGTGGTCGCCACCGCACGCCTCGTGTCGTGGTGTTAACACAATCACTTGACTTTTCGCAATCACGTGTGTTTGTCGCCCTACGTCGGGCGAAAAACCTCTGAATTTCGATTTCATCTGTGTGCTTTCCTTCAGTGCGAGTTCGTGGGGCGCCTGGACCTTTCGGTTTCACGGCTAGTGGCCTTTGCCGTTAGTGATAAAGGCGCGGCCGGCGGCACCGGGGATGCAAAAACGACCAAGACTCACAAACTGCCACTCAAGAACAAGAGAGGTGAGTCAAATCGGGAAACTTGTTCAAGCACGGAGTTGACTGTTTGAGAGGTTACGAATAGCCAGTTTCCGTCCCTTGGCACTTCAACGTATTGCCCTGCAGACCAAACCGGAGAGAGGGAGCGAGGGTTCCATCTTGTGACCGATCGTCCTAACATGCATACCATCTCTTTCTGAAATGCCCTATCCTGTCCCCTCCCTCCCCCCCCCGCGCACGGCGATTGACTCTATTCTGATTTAGAACAGGTTCTTATCAATTCTGTGTGTACCTTCCTTGCAATGCTGAAACGCTGTGAATACTGCCGTTGCTATCTCCCTCCCTCCCCCCCCCACCCCCGCTCCGATACGGCTTCGAATCAGGCAATGAAGGAGAGGGATGTTTGGTGTTTGCTGTCCAGGAGAGGTCGCCCTCCGAATGGCGAGCAGGGCTAGCGGAAGCCGCCACGATCGCCGAAAGCTACGCCGACGCGACTAACGTAGAGGCTTCCGGCTTGGATACGGTGTTCGACAGGAGAGTGAGGCTGACGGTGCTCCGAGCGACTGGTCTGGCCCAGGTATGGACGTTCCCCTGAGGGTGTACCTTGTTGAGCAACGTTAGAGGGGAACCAGTTGTGAACATGTTAGAAATAGAGACAAGTGCTTCATGGGTGAGAGGCTGAGTTCCAGTCGATTGGACAAGAAGCATACGTGTACAAAGCAACGCCAACGTGTAGCTGGAATAACTTCATTACTCCCATGTTAGAATAGCAGTCAGCATTGTTGGTTGTTAGACTTCAACGCCAAGAGGTTTTCAACTGCAATATTGTCGCCATTCTTCATGCATGTTTTCCACACTCAGAACGTGTTTGCTCGATTTCGGGTTCCACCAAGGAAGAACAGCTTACCAAGCAAACATTCCGGTGACTCACCGTAAGCAAAAGAAGAGCATACCGTCTCCTCCACCATGCCCCCGTCAACCGGTCTTGCTCTTGAAACAGGCGGACGATTCCGGGGGCGCAGATCCGATGTGTGTGCTAAGAAGGAGGGGTCGTGAGGTTGGCCGAACCACGACGATCTACGGCAGTCTCGATCCCGTCTGGGGAACCAAGAGCAAGGAGGGAGAGGTGCGTTGATTTGTCCCGCCATCAACGTGAACAACGCACATTGCTATGGCCGTCAGTATCCTCGTCGTGCGTGTGTGTTCGTGTACCTCCTGGCAGAACGAAGAATTCGCAGCGATTGTCGTTCGTACAATGTAGCTTTTTCCTCGCTCGTAATCCAAGCACAGAGTCCTTGCTGGCTTCCTACACCCCCACTCCTTGCAGCTTGCTTTCAATCTCAGATGGTCGGGTTGGCGCGCAGCCTATCCCATGGTGTCAAAGATACCTTGAGCATAACGCAGAACGTCGGTACTCGTCCTTCATACCGTGCCCTCTTTTTCAACACCCGAGCTTGCTGGTGGCCGTTCCGTCATATCTTGCGTACACCCATGTCCATACCAGAGCTTCTTGCTGACCATTCCTCACCCACGAGAGGCGTCCTTCGGAGGGGGCGGCATCGTGCTCGAGGTTTTCGATGAGGACTTTGGAGACCCTAGCGACTTCCTGGGCCAGGTACATAGGACGTTCGACCGACCTGTTGGCAGCAGCTCTCGTCGCAGAAGAGGGTCTCGCTGGGATCGGTTTATCGTCGGCGGTCACACGAACCGTAGTGGCGATAGTGCGATTCGTTTTTTGCGCCTCGTCCTTGAGTTGCCTCGAATATCTTTCACCGCTACTATCCAGTAATAGCCTGACCTTGTTACAGGTTCGCCGATTTGCTGCGCCCTCCACTTCCTTCTTCTCAGCACCTACACCACCCTCCTTTGTTCTGATGATCTAAGCATCAAGCTGGTCAAGACGGACCCCCAACCCTCGTCCCCCCCGTACGCGACCCGATATCTGGCGTTTGAATCAGGTAATCATTTCTGGTAACGACCTTCTTCGCTTCCACTCTCCAGGAACGTTCAAAGGAGCCGAGGCTCAGCACAGGCAGGTTGAGCTGCAAAAGAAGCCGGAGGTGCGTTTTGAAAGGCAGAAGGGTGGCACATGCCGCTGGAGGGCTTGGTCAACTTTCTTTTCGCAGTGAAACCTCGCACTGTTGAACCCTGTACTAGAAACCTTGGCGATGAAGCCCAGCTATAGGTCGACCTCAGCGATGACTATTCAAGCTTCCTTCCCTCTATTGACCCTTGCCTCAAAGTTGACAACGGCGGGGGTCTGCGCTTTGTGCTGGTGAAGTGAGGAGGCGTGACTGCCGCGCCAAAATGTCCTGCCTGTATGGCCTTGTGTCAGTGGTTGGAATGGTGCTCTAGGCTTGCAAGCTGGCGGTGGTGGCAACCAAGGAGAGGAGGTCACACGACGAAGACGTATACCGTAAGTGCTTCAGTACTTTGTGACACTGATCCAGGCGATAAGATCCAGCCCCTCACCGCCCCGGCTGTTCCCTGTCCGTCTTCTGCGTGAACCATATCACCTTTTGTACAGGTCCCACTATCAGACCAGTGGTTGGTGCAGGGTGATTTGTTCTACAAGCTGGAAGGGGTCGACAAGGGAGACGAGGACGTGACTGATACGGTAGTCATCGATCACGCGAGCATCGTCGATGGGCCGACTGACCTAGAGGGCACCACCGGGGGACATGCCGTCCCTTTGCTGGTGAGTGCCAACAAGGAGATCAAGCTGTTTCGGGGGCGGTTTGCTTCGTCAATGGGATCAGTGGGGCCGCACCAGGTGGGCATACAGCATGACCGTATGCCACCGTGGCGAGCAAACTCCCAACACACATTCCTACCTGAGCAGAACGACCCCCCCTACACACGACAGCATACCCCGACATTCCTTCGCTCCAAGGAAATCGCTCCCGCCCTATACGTCTATTCGACCCGAAATTGTCTTTCTCTGTCCGATTCTCGATGGTTTACATGTGACCTGCCTCCAACGAACGGTGTCGGTCAGAGCTCGCAGTACCGACGATTGGAGATTCGAGTGATGGAGGCGGGCGGATTGGCCAAAGCCGACAGATTTGGTCTGTCAGACCCCTACGTCGTGATCCGGGCCAACGGACAGACACAGGTACGTTCCGGTTTCTGCGCTGGCAGAAGAAAAGGTTGAAATGAAACCGAACGCCCTATGCACTGCAGCATCTCTCGCCGGGGATTCTCGCGCTTCTCTTAGCATTTGAGAACGTTTTTGGTCAAAGTGGGCGCAATCAGGCGACCTCATTGCTTACGCTGTGGGTATTATCCTCACACGATGTGAACAAGTTGAAATCTCTCTCAACTGCTATTTCATCCCGTGCAGCTGGGGCGCACTCGCACCATCGCTCTATCGCTGGATCCCGTGTGGACGAATCCGGAAGAGCGTTTCGTGGTCGCGGTAGGCCTCGAAGACGCCGCAAAGTGCGACCTGACATTGGAAGTCTGGGACGAAGACGACCTCGGGCAGGGCGACTTCTTGGGTCAAGTGAGGATGAGGAAGGGAATGAAAATATGGGTGGGGACAACGGGGTATTTTATAATAGTTATCTCCGACGACGGTTTTGCGATTTTGGTAGTGCTCGAAATTAGATTAGTAGATTAATAGGCCGAGACTATGCATCTCTTCTCTCTTTCATGATGGCGACATTTTTCCTTGGTGGGCTTTTTTCCCTTTGTCCCAAACGCCGATCCTTCATTACAGCACTACGAAGTCGGGGCCATACGCGACTCGGTCCCCCTTGTTTGTGCCGTTGAAATCTCGCAGTTTCTCTCACGACGTTTCGCACGGTCTTCAGCAATCGATCGTAGTACTACCCTGACACCTGAGTTTCAGTCTGTGTCTCCCCTCGTACCCTCCCCGATGGCTGCTGCGCTAGGTGTCCCTGCCCAAGGCGCAACTTTTGGAGTTCATTCTTCCGACGGGACCAATCGAGTGCGAGCTGGTGAGGAATAGAAATATTAAATACTTCTTGTGGCGATCTTGAAAGTAGTGGTGTGTTCGCCAGAAGCTTGAAAAGAGTGTTGGCATGACAGGTCTGAGGAGCAGTAGCGTGGAGAGAACGGCGATCTTGTAAATAGTGGTCCATTCGCCAGAAGTTTGAAAAGATAGTTGGCATGGAAAATCCGAGAAGCAGGTGCGTGGGAGCGGTGACATGATTTCACGCTTCTGTGTCATTTTTGTGCCGTATAGGCGGTACATACAGTAAGGAAATGCAAACAAAACTCAAAAGTATGCGTTCCTCATGTGTAGGGTTTGTGTGAAACTTGTTTTTCCCATCAGAGCGACCATGTATACCCACTCTCTGGCTGCAACAAGACAGTTCTCTTATACTTCAAAGGAGTGGTGTTGTTCTCCCAGTTTGTTGCCCCTACATCTTGGGTCAAATTGAGCTCATGCAGATGTGCAGATGTAGAGGAGTATTGTGAGCTGAATATCTCGTACCGTTTTGTCCGTATGATATTGTCATGAACATGTGCCACTCCGTGCCATCGCATTGTAGGCCGCCACCTGGTATGGTCGAAACCAAGTAACTAATCAGCATAACAACACGTCGGTGGCCTCGTGCAGGAGAAGAAACAAACCGAGGACGACGGCTTCAACGAGCTGGTGCAGGGAGTACTGACGTTTTCGATCCGAGAGGCGTACGGTAACATGCCCGATGAGCCTCCAGAGGGGGAGGGCAGCGGTGGCCAGGTAAGACATTGTACTTCAAGGCGTTATAGTCAAAAGACATTGTACTTCAAGGCGTGATAGTCTGATAGCAAGCAAATAGGCTTGCCCTTGAAGGGGCAGTACCCTAGTCGAGGTGGAATACGTCCCACGGAATAGACCCGCACAAGTGCTCGGCGATATGCCTTGTGAGTCCCCTGAGGGGGGGGGGGGGGGGGGGGGGGGGGGGGGGGGGGGGGGGGGGGGGGGGGGGGGGGGGGGGGGGGGGGGGGGGGGGGGGGGGGGGGGGGGGGGGGGGGGGGGGGGGGGGGGGGGGGGGGGGGGGGGGGGGGGGGGGGGGGGGGGGGGGGGGGGGGGGGGGGGGGGGGGGGGGGGGGGGGGGGGGGGGGGGGGGGGGGGGGGGGGGGGGGGGGGGGGGGGGGGGGGGGGGGGGGGGGGGGGGGGGGGGGGGGGGGGGGGGGGGGGGGGGGGGGGGGGGGGGGGGGGGGGGGGGGGGGGGGGGGGGGGGGGGGGGGGGGGGGGGGGGGGGGGGGGGGGGGGGGGGGGGGGGGGGGGGGGGGGGGGGGGGGGGGGGGGGGGGGGGGGGGGGGGGGGGGGGGGGGGGGGGGGGGGGGGGGGGGGGGGGGGGGGGGGGGGGGGGGGGGGGGGGGGGGGGGGGGGGGGGGGGGGGGGGGGGGGGGGGGGGGGGGGGGGGGGGGGGGGGGGGGGGGGGGGGGGGGGGGGGGGGGGGGGGGGGGGGCAGCGGTGAGCTTGAGACAGGCGCTTCTCATGTCCGAGACCTCGCCGGCGGAAAAAACCATGTCTGTGGTACGCCATACACAAAGGGACAGGGATGATTTCGAGAAGTCAGAGGCGAGCGTTACCTACCATGCCTGACGAGGCTCCCGAGATGTGGTCGCCACACCGTTTGATTAAAGAAACAACAGGGTAATCAGTGTTGTTCTCCATTTCGGTTGTAGCATTAGCTCAGTAGATCTTCCCGCCCCCTCCAGATTTCTTTTTCCTGTGTAGCACGCATTTGTATATTGCTGGAGAGCGTTGGGTGTTTCGCAAATCTTGACCATTGTTCCCATTGCAACATGTGTTGTGGTGATAGGTGATGCTGACGATTTTGTCAGCAAAGGGTCTCGCGAAGGCGGACGTGTTTGGAAAGTCAGACCCTTTCGGCATGGTTCTTCTCAACAGGCGGGAGATAGGTCGCACGCGCACCCTGTTCAAAACTCTCGACCCTTGTTGGAGCGAGCCGCTAGAGACTTTTTCTCTGCGCGTCGCAGGCAACCGCTGCAACGTGATTGTCCAGCTGTGGGACGAGGATTTGGGTGAGTGATGTGACTGGGTTCTAGCGGCACGCCGTTCAGCGCTTGTTTGACGAGACTATTACCCCGCGGACCATCATGATATTTGGAGTACACGGGCTCTTAACCTTCTAGTCATAGCCTCACGCCAGTGTATTTCTTTAGTCGTTAACCGCACGAACCATGCGCGCAGGGAAACGAGGGGACTTTCTAGGGCAGGCTTCCCTAACATGGAGAGACCTTCATCTACTCCCGGGCGAAGCTAGTCGGGAACTGAGCCTGACCCTAGGGTTCCGCGACGACGCCCCCAAGAGGGACCAGGAACTGGTGCAAGGGACGGTACAACTGCTAGTGGAGGCACCAGTGGCTGAGGTGAATGGAGGGATACATGGATTGTGTTGAGCCACACGGGAGTTTGGGCACGTCCGTTACCTTTGGAGAAGAAACGTGTTGATCATAACCTAGCCCACAACAGGTCAGAGGGGGGATGCCACTTCTCACCGACGTGGCTCTGGAGGGTCCCACCGAGCCACTATTTTGACCATGGTTCCAATCCACGAGCTCTCTGTCGACGCATCGAAGGCCCAAGTCATAATTTTCAGTGCCATGCGCTAAACGTTTTCCCAACAGGTCCCCCCGATTTTTTGGAGGACGGGATGAAGTAGGTGGACCATTGAATGGCAATAGTAGCCACCAAGCTTAACTCTTGGAGATTCGTTTAACGCTTTTGTCTCGCTTCCTTTCATCACAAATTGTTCCAGATAAAAGTTGGGGACGGGGTTGCGCGCAGCTACGTCGTGACGGTGGATCGGGCGTGGGGGCTCGGAAAAGCCGACCGGTTCGGGAAAGCAGATCCAATCGTCTCCATCAAGGTCGGTAACTACGGCGAATCGGACTTCAACGCGTGGGGTGTAGAATGTTGAAATCTCCTTTTCAGAGCTTTGGAACAACGTGGCCCGATGTGCGTCAACAGCTAGCCAGATACAAGTACCCCCATGTGATCACGTCCTTCTCACGCATAGTAGCACAGGAATTGCATGCAGGAGACATGGCCTTCAGTGCTTCACCAAACACCCTGCCGGCAAAACAATGGCGCAATCAAAGCCCGACTTTCGACGTGAACGTCTGTTGGAAGTGAGGCATGCACATGCACCTCCTAGAATATTATCACACGCAATTTCTCCATGACTTCTGATGCAGTTCTTCGTTTTCGGTTTCTTCCAATCAGGTGAACGGCGACGGAGATAATGCCGAGAGAGGCAGGACTCATTCCATCGCCGGCACGTTGCAACCGGTTTGGCGAAACCCGCCGGAAGTGTTCATCCTCACTGCGGTGGAAGAGATTATTCTGGAGGTATAAAGAGAAGAAGTACACACTTTCGTTGCAGGTTGCCCGTTGCGATTAATCTCTCCCTCCTGTTTTTAGTCATTGCAGAACGCGGACGCCTGCCATACAACTCCAACTTTTTCATTTTCCATTTCACAACAGGTGTAGGGGCTGGGGATCCAGATTTCCCGGCCTAAAAAGTAAAAACAAAGTCCAGCATTAGACGTTGCGCATCTGTGGCATCAAGGCAACCGTCATGTACTACCGATGCTTCTTCCCAGGCTACAACACGACCACCAACATTGTTGACAAAAGCCCTCGCGTGTACCCCTTCGCAGGTGTGGGACGTCGACTTCCATAAGAAGAGCGACTATCTGGGTGAGGTGCGCCTTAGCAAGCAGGATCTCGCGGAGAAGGTCCCCGTCGACGGTGCCCATGAATTCACGGCCGCCCTGCGGCCGAAACCAAACGTCACGGACAAGTTTAATCGACGGGTGCAAGGGTCGTTGAGGTTCACGTGCCAGGTGCGTGATGATCACGTTGCGGAGTGCGATGATTTTCTGGATATTTCGTCGTTTTGGGGCTTTTTGCTTTGGATGTTGTTTCGGGCTAGTGTCCAGAAGCTGACAACCGTAATTTGGAGTTCAAAAGGAGTGGGGTGCTGCAAACCACTCCTATCGTCAACCGCACAGACCTGAAGCTAACTTTTTCTCGTACCTTCACCCCGTGGTAGGACTGGATGAGCCCTGAACGTCTTGTTCTCGAGGGGCTCGGGGAAGAATTAAAACTGTTCGTGGTGTCCGCCTCCGGCCTTCCCAGGGGGTGAGTTGCATTGTTCCATGTGGCAGCATCGCCGTCTTTACCGCACGGACTCAGAGTTAGCCCACCTTTGGACAACATCCCTTCGACTCGCTCATCTGATTCCGCCCACGCACCACCTATCTTATGCATCGTCAATACTTATTTTTGTCGTCAAGACACCATTTCGGCGTATCCGATCCGTTGGCGTGCGTGAGATGGAATGGCCTGGAAGTGGGGCGCACGCGAGTTATTAAGAAGAGCACCTCGCCCGTGTGGGACGAGGGTTTCCAGGTACTATAATGAAACATATGTTCGCCAGAAGTATGGTTTCATTGTGTTTTGACTTGCCCATCGGGCACGAGCAGACAGTTTGCACCCTTGCTCAAAACATGACAGCAAATTAACGAGGTACAGACGTGTACCTCTAAACTGGTGACTTCGGATATGGACAGGATATGTGCGACTAGAAATCCGAGCGACGCGGGAAAGCCTACGACAAACAGGAGACGATAGATTGAGCCACCATCGCTTGGTGACCTAAGGGTATATATTGGTTCACTCCGTCCGGTTTGTTTGTCGACCGTGGTGGAGCAAGTGATCTCCAAAGGCTAAGTCCTTCGATTGAAGGGTGGATGCGAGTTTGATAGCTAGACTGAAACACTATTCTTCGCAAGCATGTGTGAAACATGGTAGCCTATAACCCATCGCACCTCACCCCTGCCCTCATATTCACGTCAGATTGCTACACCGCTTGAAGGTACGGATATTCACCAAAACAAAGGGTCGCCCGGCAACCCAAACATCGAAGTGGTTGTGGAGGTGAGTGAACCGCTCCCGGAACAAATCGTTAGAAGGAGCGAGAGTCAAAAGCTCACACCAGTGAAATCGGAGTGTGAGTTAGTTGGGTGTTAACTGGTGAAACACGAACAGGTGTTTTATGGTGACGTCCTTTCTTCGATGATTGTTTCGAAGGGTACGGATATACACTTGTTACCTTTCTGCAACACTTATCGTATTGGTCGATGAAGTAATGGATCATTCCTCCGCACATTGTGAGTGGTGCAACAAAAGCAGATGGTTTCGTGATACAAGACACTAATAATAGCGGCTCGATCTCCAGCGGAGCTTGAGCATCCGCTAACGCTTCAAGCATTATGTGTGATGTTGCTTTTCCTGCGCGATTTGCTTTCCACGTGAACCCAGATCCTCGATGCTAGCGCCGGCGGCTCAGCAACGGCACTGTCAACTGTCGCCAGCGCCCGGAGCGGCCTGATTGGTCACGTCGTACTGGGAGAGGGCACTCTTCGACTCCCCGAACCCGGGGACGGCCCGCCGTGCAAGGTTGTGGAACTCCCAATAGAACTCCAAGAACCACCGTCATGTGCGACCAAAAGGAGAGGTCTGACTAAGGCGAAACAAGCGTTCAACGGGATTCAGAATCACAGCGGTGGCGACAGGAAACGCCCGGCAACGATAATTCTCTTCTTGGAGCGACGACCGCCACCCATGGGGTCGCCTCCTTCTCGGGACTTGAATCCTTTGTCCACACTGCATGAGACGAAGGCAACGACAGAAAAAACTAGCGCAACAGCAACAGCAGAAGAAACAGACGGTCGAGATTGGACGGATACCACCAGGTCTCGAACCACTGTCGAACATGACCCCAACGTGAAGGATATCGGCCACGACGACAAGAATGATATGGAGACGGCAGCCATTATCGCGGACGGTGAGCAGGAACGGCGAGGGCTACAGCGACCGCAACGATCTCACCGACCACCCGCGCGAGAAAAGATGCAGATCAAGGTTTACAACGCCTGGAGGCTTTCTTCCGGGGCTCGAGCCTTGGACGTAGTCGTTACCGTCATGGCGTGCGGGAGGGGCGTCGGAACGACTCGCGTGTCGTCGGTGGGAGAAACGACGTCGCCGGAATGGATCGACGAGCAGTGAGTGGTTGTGGACCTTTGGAGTCTTGGGACAACGAAAGAGGACAAGAAAATAGTTTCGGTTCAAGGATTGAGGTTTTGCGTCGTTGTGCTGATCGCATGCCTGCGTGCAACAAACGCTTTGCGGAAAAAGTGGATGCCTCCCGGAACGTATGACAAGTATACCATTCGCCCGGGGCACTTCGTCGCCCTAGAATGGATCGGCGAGCAGTGCAAGAAGTACACGTAGTAGGAATTAACTGGCATTATAGCTGAGGACGTGAGCTTTGCGTGCAGTGTGATTGACCAAAAGCATTTCCAGACCAATGGAGATTCATTGCTTCCCCCCCCCCGCTTCAAATAGCAGAAGAAGGCACAGGTCGCCTAAACCCATGGGCATTCGACATCATACAGTTCACACGAAGTTGACAAATCCCACTTTCAAACTATTGTCTTTTCTTTCCATCGTGCGTTCGTGCCATCACCCAAAGTTTCATCCTACCATTGGAGATGTGTGCCGAGCTGTCTTTCGATGTCTGGGGGCGCAAGATGGGCAACCAAGATACCTTTTTAGGACGGGTGAGCCTTCCAACACGATGTGGCTCATACACCAGAATGTCTGTCACAAAGGGATTGGCACTAGTGTAGGTTTTTAAGAGCAGTCAACCTCCCCGTCCGCGCTGGACTACAAACGAGCTTCTGCACCGAGAATAGAGTGCATTCTGCTGCTTAGCAGGCGAATCGAAACAGTATGGAGAGAACAAGAGCAGTTCCTCATTGAAGAATGGGTCAATGAGCATTCCGAACAAGCTGCGGTCGGTGCTTTTCACGTGAAGCTTGTTGGTTTCGTGCGGAGACAAGACCTCCAACTATCTTTTGATTGTCGCGCCCTCGGACTGACTCCCAGGCGTCCCTGAGGAGTACCAGGCGTGACATCGATGAGATAGCAGCGCATGGCGAGCCATTGGAGCTGCCGTTGAGGCGAAAATCCCCCAAGGTACGTACGTCGGGAAGATTTCCTCTGGAGCTTGGCCAGCTTGTTGATCGGCCCGGTTGCTGCGAAAGGAGGTGTGTTTATCCCCCAGTGTGCAGGGTCTGGGAAGGGAAGAAAAACGGCATTCGCAAAGCCGGGATCTAATGCTAAACGCGGGGCACGAAAACAGGCACATTGTTGGTGAAGTTCGAGGCAAGAATGGAACGAGCAATAGGCTCTTACTAAAAACGAAATGAACACGGTGTAAGTACGAGGCATCGAATAAAACAACAGTAGGTGGCTGTCACACGGTTACAATATCACCATTTAGCCCTCGTTAATCACCGGTCGCCCCGGTGGTCTAGTGGGTAGCCTCGCACCCTGTCAAGGGTCAGGTCATGGGTTCGAGTCCCGGGATAGTGAGTTTTTTTCTCACTAAATAAATCCTGGTCTAGGATGAAAGCGACGCACCGCAAAGCTCGTTGTTAGTAAACCATAATCGACTTCGTAGGTCGCGAAGGAAGGGATTGCTGTACCCTTCTCGCGATAAAAATACCTCAGGCAGGAACAGCAGGAGGGGGTCCAGCCCCCCCCTCCTATGTGACCCCGGTTGGATCGTCTAGCTAGTAGAAGCGGAGGATAGGGGCCAGAGGGACAGACGACAGAGTCCAATGATGGGAGAAAAAAAAAAACACCAACACCAGCGATAGTGTTTCCCACGCCAACATAAAACTCTTTGCCTTTTTGAAACTATGACAACGTTTATCTGTTCCTCTCGATGCAGGTTCTCCCGTTAGAAGACCAGACCTTAGTCAAGGGGCATCTGTTGTTCTCACTCAATCCCTGGCACGATTTCGACTACGCTGGGGAGTTGGACAAGAGTAGGGCCAATCGCAGCCTTCAGGTGGGGAAACATGTCCTACAGAGGAAAGGAAGTGCACATACACTATCACATCTGGCACGAGGAATATAGTCCCAAAGGTGCCGTCACATAAATGACCATCCCAACACTCGTGGATCTTCGTCCTAACGAAGGTGTATACAATTGTGAACTACGCGCTCGCTGCTGAACAATGGCGCAGAATCGATCAAACATCACCAACGAACAACAGGCGTACGTCTCTTCTCCTGCTAAGAATGCAGTAGCGTTTGGTCTTTCAGCACCGAGGAAATGAGATCGTAAGTCGCACAGAATATAGGTAAACAACAGCTCTTCTTTTCTTGTTCGTCCGGCAGGTGCAAGTGAGCCTGGTCGGTGCGACTAACCTCACCTCTCCATCAGCGTCGGTGTTCGCGACCTTTTCGTTCCGAGGCACGGAGCTGTCGAAGACGGAAGTTGTCCCTGCCCGTTCTGATCTTAGACAACAGGACGCCTCGCTCAACAGCGGAGCCTCCGCCGGGGTCACGGAAGCTGGGCCGGCACCGGGGCCCGGGGCAGTGCAGGCTGCTGCCGAGGATAGCTATAGCCATGTGTGGTCGGTTCGACACAGCAACATGTGTACAGTGCCGCTCGCGGAGGAGTGCGTCGACCGTCGAGAAACCGAGATAGAGATCGACCTGTGGGAGGAAGGAGGGCCAGAGAAGGAGAATGGGGATCACCTTGGGCAGGTACGTGGTGGCGTCGTGTGTAATTCGCATTATTGGTCGTCTAGTTCCCGTCTCTAGTGAAGTAGCCACCAGGAAGTTCTGAATACGAACGGAAGAGCTCACGTGGAACCATATCTAAACTCTGCTTGAGTCAACCGAACTTTGTCGTTCTTGTTGAAAGATTCCCGTCGACTTCCGTCTAAGGTACACGATATGGCGATATGTGATGCTTCCCTCCTTCGCCACATCTTCCGCCCCTTTCGTGGCTGCTGCAGTATACCCTCTTCCGCTTGCCAAGGAAAAATATGGCATGTGCAATAAAGCGTACAACAATAACGAAACGAGTGCTGCATAGTCACCACTCGGCTGCCAATTGGCCTTTTGTTGTGTTCGCTGGCTCCTTTTAACAAACGCGTTGTTTCGTCAGGTGGTTTTGTCTGGGGACTTCGTGCCGCACCTAGCACACGGCGCGGTGGTGTGTCGCCCCCTTCGTCCGCAGCGCTCTCACCGGAGCACGAGCAACCCGGCCGTTAGGGGGTCACTCAGTTTCCAGTTGTGGCTTCGACGGGGCGGGGAGAGCCTCGCATCGGAGTTCGTCCACTCTGCGCTCACGGTGGAGGTGCTCGCGGCCAAAGGATTGCCACCGCGATCAGGAGGATGGTGAGTAGAAGGATCCGCCGTTGCTTGTTGGCTATCTATTTTGCTTCTAGCGATGTTGTTGACGTTGTCTTTACAATTGCTTCGCGTGGTTATTGTTACAGCTAGCGCCGGTGGCGGTGGCGGCGGCGGTGCGTCTCTCGTGTGTCCCCCTGCCGGCGAAAGAACACGCCTATCGTGAAACTTTTCGTTGTTCTTCTCATGTATGTGGTCATTATGTCACAGAAACAATGAGCCGCAACGCAACGCAATAGGCGCGATCAGAGACAGGTATCTGCGACGTGCCGTTGTTTGTTGGCCTCATGCTTGTTTATTTTTTCCTTCTGGGCACGTTAGCGCTACATATCGAACGGCATAGGACCTTCTCAACAATGCGCCCATGTTCTGTTTTCTCATCACGGGCATTTGCCGGCACCAGGCGACGGGCATTTTGCATCGTGAAAGAAGACGAGGTGGAAATTGGACGCACTCAAACATCCGTCATCGATGACATCAGCACGTCGACTATAGCTGCAGTTACAACAGACAAAGGGGTCTCCATGCCGGGGGTAGTATCGTGGGAAGACCACCACAAGGACACCAACCAATTCGCGGTGACGCTATCGCCCCGCCGCGGTGGAGGGCTGCCCCTCGAACTCACCGTGGAGATGTGGGAAACAAGCTTGGCCAAGGATGAGGATGGCCATGAGGATTCTATTTCCGTTGGAAAGCGTGCTGCAGGCAACGCAAACGTGACGCTCATCAGGAGTAGGAAGAACAGACCGGAGCACGAAGGACAGCAAAGCAGCGTCCGACGCATCGGCACCGCCCGAGTACGTCCTGACACCCTGCTGCTCTCGGTACCAGGACGAGTCTCTCTCCCCCTCGAGCTTTTGCCGGCGAGCTCCAACTCCACGTGTCGAAGCGGTGCTAAAGAGGGCACCAGCATTTCTCCAGGCGTTGGCGCTGCAGGCACAAAACAAACTGTGAAAGCGAGTAAGGCCGACGAAGCTGGAGCCCTAACGTCAAAAATTGTCCTGCGCGTCACCCCCCAGGCCGGTCTTGGCTGGGCACGTCGCGTGATGACGGCAGCCCGGGCCGCAAAACGCTTCCCGTCACCACCAACCCTGTCTCCGGGAACGAAAGTGCTGACAACATCACCAAACAACCATACCAGTACAGCACTATCGGACGACAGCGACGATGTCCATGACGCCCACGTGGTCTACATGACCAACGCTGAGGGGTCGGCGAGAACATGGCGCGCCCCTGTCACCCCCGGGAACTCTATCCCTTGCAAGGACTACGAAGATGTTCTCGAGCTCGTTTTCGCGTCGGTGCCCGCATGCTGCCCACGGGCGCCAAGCCTCTTCGTCGCGCCGGTTTCCGACATCGGCGTGCGGCTAGGGAAGGTGTGGATCGGTCCAAAGATTGCCGCACGACACGCGCTTGTCGCTCACCGCCCTGAGCACTATCAACAAACGTCCAGCAACCACAAGAAGAACGACGGCAGCAAAGGCCTGAACGGCGGCGACAAGAAGACCTCTTACCCCTCCTTCGACTGTGGGGATGTCACTGAGGAACCTCCGCGAGAAGACGAGCTGTTTGTGCGAGTCGTGGCCGCCGAGGCGGAAGGCCTCTTGCGGAACATCCGGGCAAGAGACATGCGGGCCGAGCAGCGCAGGATGACGCTAAGCAGGGTGCGAGAGATCTGCGACGCTTGGAGCCACGCCCGCGCAAGACGGGGCGACCCTCAGCACCAGGGGACCGCTCATCCTACGGATCACGTCAAGCAGGAAGAAGCGCAAAGACTCAGCAGCGCCAGGCACCTTGGTACGGCAGGTTCGCGAGGAGGTGTCAGTAGCGGGGGGAATGGCGGCGGCGACGAGAGAGAAGGACAAGGTAGCATGCAGAACCCCGACAGCGATGACAGCCGGGACAAACGAGGATCGGACTCATCCGACGAAGACGAAGACGATGACGAAGCCGATGACGACGGCCATGTAGACGGTCGTGCCTACGGAGATCTCTACCGGAAGGTTCTGAGGGCCCTAGAGATAGCCCTCCCGGGGGTGTCCATCTACATCGGCCTCCTGGAGAGTGGCGCACAAAGTATTCGGTACGTGGCGTGCACGAGGCAGTCTTCCATGGCTGGGAAGCAGCTGAAGCGGGGCGAGGGTATCAGCTTCTCTTGCGTGGGGCCTTCATACGCCCCGTACGTTGTGTATCCCCCGCGCAAACGCGAAGCATCAAAACAAGGCCGCGCCATCACCAGCAGCAACAGCCAAGCTAGAGGACCGCCCCGCAATGAGGAGGAGGAGCGGGAGAACGCGACACCTCAGCCGTTTTCATCTTCCTCTCTCTCGGAACCCAGCACCACAGAGGCCGTCGAGACAGCTACAGCGGCGGAGATACCATCATCCGATAGACATCAAACACCGCACGCCGAGAGATCGCTAGAAGAAGGCGTCGTTTCCATCCAGAAAGTGTTTCGAGGGAAGCTTGACCGCGACCGGATGAAGCACGCTCACCAGCAACATCCAGCGGCAGCGAACACCTCTAACGGTGGTCGAACGACCTTTGGAGAGGCGGCAACGAAGAAACCGGCATTGATGATCCCTACGGTGTTCGACTACGAGGGTCGCGTGGGGTGGCCGTTCGTATGTGTGCCGCTAGAGGGGTTCTTGCGGTCGACCTCGATTGGGGTGATGGGGATGGATACGTTTGAGCAGATGGGTAACAGCGGGAGCGTGCGCGACCAGCCGGAGACCGGTGTTGTGCGCATGGTGGCGGAAGCGGCGAGGTCAGAGCGCTGGAGTTGGAATGAAAGCAATCTTATGCGAGGAACATCTTCGTTGTCTCTTTCCTTCCCTATTCTGCAAGGAGATTTTGGGCAATGCAGTGTCGTTGTTCATGAGTTTGACGACCTGCAGAACTGCACCTATGCGGTTCATGTAGGTGAGACAAGAACAGTAACAATATGGCAACGGATCTCACGTGACGTTTGCCTACCGTTCTTCTTGTCTCATCTCCAAACTGAATGTGTTGGGCTGTTTCGTGCTCTCTTATCCTTCAAACACAAAGAGCCCTTGGGAATGCCGTCAGCTGCGACCGTCGGCGGCGCGCACTGAAGGCCGTGGCCGAATCGTGTCTCAGCTTGAAATCCTCTCTGATCGACGTGCTCATTACGACAGCCAAGGTGAGTGGGCCAGCAAGAGACAGTGCTTGTCATGCCGTCTGATATGGCCCCCAGCCTGGGCAGCGCAGCATTTTCCTGTCCGAAACGAGCGAAATATGTTGCTATGCACACGGCAATTCGCCGATTTTTTTGTCATACCCCCCCCTCCCCGCCGAGGTTGTCTCTGTCATTGGAGTGGTGTTCTTGTTGTACGTGCAACTGGCTTCGACTACTCGACATTGGTCGAATGGACGCACGACTCTAGTGATTATCATGCGACGCCGCGATGCTTCGCCCCACTCCATACCAGGCCGTGGAGGAATTGATCATCCCCTCTTCCCGAGCAGAGGTGTGGAAGGTCGACCCTTCAGACGGGAGTCTGTTCGTCGTTACGAAGCGCTTGCCCGATCCTACAGACCACCTCCTAAGCGGGGGCGCCACGCAACCGCCGGACGAGCAGTTGTCTTACCGACAACTGAAAGTGGAGGTTACAGCGGCGGAGTTGTCCCCGGCGATGGCAGGTTCGTTGTCGTGCCTGTCAAGCGGTTGAAAGAAAAACTGCTTCGACCGAGCAAAAAAGGAAGGAGCCAGTACATTCGAACGGTTCTGTGGAATAATGTATATTGGCGAAATCAGAAGGTCAGCTGATATCATGTGGAGATGATAACTATGATCTTCATGAAGTTGTTTTGGCTCGAATCGCCCAAACCTTTATGACCGCCCTGACAGATCAGCCTGCAACATCCTCCGACCCCCCCGCCCCTAGACTATTACGAGGTAGCGCCATCTGCTGCAGCCGAGCCCGTGCGGGCCATCCAATCAGTGGCTGTTAGAATTTCTACGACAACGGGAGAGAGAGGCGTGGGCAGGGACAGCATCATTGGCGCTGGAAACAAGGGCAGCAACAGCAATGCCTTCCGAACGGCACCTTTTTATGTGAAGCAGCTGAGCACGACGACCTGCTCTCCGCAGTGGTACGAGGGCCACCGCCGCCTCCACGTCACCAACAGCACTACCAACCTGCGGGCCGAGATTCTTGCCAAGGTTGACCTCGGCAGCAGGGGCAAGGGCGGAACTACAATGGGCAACGAGAGAAGGGGGCAGCAACAAGAGCTACAAGCGCCACCGGCGGAGGGGGTGACGCCTACCGGGAGGGGGGTCGGAGGAGCGGCGGAATTAGCAGCGAATAGTGAGATTGTCCTGGCCAACGCCTCGGTCGATCTCAACGCTGTTAGAGACGGGTACAACTACGTTCAACTGTTTTCATCGGGGCATCGAGATGATGACATGGACGATGGTGGGGGTTCTTCGACGAGGAGAGCGGGTGAGGAAGCGGGCGTAACGGCGATATTAATACTGTAATTTTGTAGTCGTTGACTAATGACCGACGCGTTCTTCGATCGAGCGGAGCACTTCATCCGTCTAGCCGGCGGCAACAGTAGCCACTTATGCTCGTCATGGTGTTGGACTTGCCATGCGTTGTACGAATTGTTTATTCCAAGCACCCACTCAAACACGGCAACTGTCGTTGTTGCGGGCCTGGGGGCAACCATCGCCATTAACCACATGGCGAAGAGAGTGGTTCTGAAACCGATGGGCAGGGAACAGATGAAGAAAAATACGCGACAACGGAAAATTCAGCCCGTCCCATGGGACAGCTTGTTCTCCACTTGAGTTGGGTGGAGCCCAGTGAAGGCGGAGCCTCCAAGGTCGAACTCGGGGGGGGGCGAGGTTACACAACACTGGTCATTCATGGGGCGTCTGGCCTGGCAAAAGCCGATCGGTGAGTTTCACATAAAGAAGGAGAGCGCGATCGAGGTTTCGTCGGTTGCAAGCCATGCCACTCAGCTCTAGGCGCGTGTCTGGTCGTTCACGGTTTGCCTCGCAGCACTGCCACACTCTGCCAGCTCAAAAAAAGTATACTCCGTTTGTACAAACACTTAGTACGGTGAGTCAAGGCTGCACACTATGAAATGGGACAACTTATCAACGACAGACTTTGAGAACACGCGTCGAAACGCCCTCCGGTCCCTCGACAAAACCTAAAAGCCTCGGCGACTCGGATCCATACTGCGTCGTCAAGTGGGGAGGGGTCGAGCTGGGGCGCACGAAAACCTGCCCAAACACACGCGAGCCGAATTGGAGCGATGAGAGGTTTCGACTTGCCCTGCCAGCCGAAGAACCCAACGACACAAAGAAACATCTGCCGCTAATTTTGGAGGTTTGGGACGAAGATATGCCGGGGACTAAAGGCGACTTCTTGGGGCAGGTGATTCTAAACCCCACCACCGTACCCTGCCTTGGTAACCTCACCCTTTCCCAGTGGTGTCGGTGGCCTGACGCAAACCATGGGAAACAGCCTTGTGACTTCAGCAGAAAGCAGCCTTCGTTCACTGAATGGTGCAGATTGCGGCGCCTCCGTATTACGCCGTGATGATGCTCGATAGTCGATCCTGGGCATATAAACACTTCCTCAATGCCATCGAAACACTGTTAAAAGAAATAGAACTGGACTACGCAACGGCGAACGTAGTGTCTAGATTTGTTTCTATGTGGACCTTGTTCCGACATCGGCTACTTTTCAACCGGAGCGGCCGGGGGTACGTAACCGCGACAAGCAAGAAACCAATTTGGCGTCGACAACACGTAAGGGGCATAGGGCAAGTACCTCAAGGTGGTGATCCGGAGCCCACCTTTACCTCGTCGAATGTTAGAGGATTGGTAATTTGACTTGATTAACAAAACGTGTTGCATTTTTTGGCATTGAATCCTGTGGTCGTGAAGGTTGTGCTGCAAGCCAACAAGTTGGAAGACCCGGCCCCGGGACCCCGAGGGATCGTGCTGTCGAAAAAACCCGCGGCCGAGCTGAAGCTTTCCAAGCAGAAGCTCGTGCAAGGGATGGTGGAGTTCTCCTTGGAAACTGTGCGCGCCGCAGCCGCTGCCGAAGCAGCCGCCTTGGCTGAAAGTGGTGGTACTATTGCTCTCTCGAAAAACGTCGAGGGCGACACGTCAACAGCGTCCGCAACGGACAGAGTTCAAGCCGGCAAAGGAGGGACTGCGTCTTTCGCTGGCGGGGCTTGTAGGAAGGCGGAGAACGGCAGCGACGGCGAGACGACGACGGGACCTGTCTGGCGGGACAACAATAAGGGTGCAGAGACCGGCAAATCAGCTGAAGGAGGAACAAATGCTGCAGCAGCTGCTTCGGGGCGGAAGGGCCGGCAACAACAACATGCGGCGTCTGCTGCGGCGGCGACAGCCGCTGCTAAATCAGTTGCTCAGCAGAGGTTGACAACCGAGTGGGAAGGGGTCACGTGGGACGAAGGCGACATCCCTGAGGCCGAGAGCTTGGGTACAGTCAGCGTAGGAATAGCGACCATTAGTAGCGCCAGCCTGGGCACCGACGGTAGCATCACCCTCGGTACCGTGGAGCTGGCCTCAAAGGACGGGGACATGGCGCACGCTGGACTTTCAAACACAGTGCCCCAAGACCTTCTAGTTTGCTTGAAGGAGGTTGTTGGCGTAAGAGAGGTAAGGTCCACTCTTTGTAGTACCAATGAATACTACCGTAGACCCACCTCGGCACTATGGTCTTGAAACGTCACTTGGAATGCCCATGCAGGCTCTTCCCAACATTTCAAGGGCAATCTAGACTTGTCAAGCAGACCAACTGAATCAAGCAAAGCGCAAAACTCTGGCTTTACCTATATCCGTTTTGTTGGTCTTTTCGAAGCCTCGACACGTGGTCGCAGAACGCGCCAAGCTTCTCCTGCTTTGTTGACCCAAAGTGTTCGATAGCGAACGAGACGAAGTTAAGTCGATATTCTTATGCGTCGACAACAACCGCTCCTGCTTGCTTCCAGGCCCACAACTTTGGAGACTTGAAATATTTCTGCGTACTTGAAGTGGGGCAGCGCGAGGTAGACAGAACTCGCCAAGTGAAGCCTAACCCGGAATTGGTATGGGGAGCGCCCGAGGAACGATTCCGCGTGGCGATCGAAGACATCAAGGAATCAAAGCCCGCTCCGAACAGTATAGGCTTTGTCAACACAACCAATGCCACGGGTGCTGCCACTCCCGCTAGTGGCCGAGATCCGCCATCACTGGCTTCGGCAAAGAACGACGAGCAGGTGACACGGTCGCTCGCGGAGGCGGGGGGTGATGGTGAGGGAGCCGGCGAGGCAACCTTCAGCGCGGATCTAGACGGCGGCGCGCCTGTGTCTGTGTTGAACATCCCGGCGCCGGCCTTGCGCCAGCGTAGCCAGCAAACACATCACGGGCAGGAGGTGGCAGCGGGCGCTTCCTCCCTTACGATAAGCGTATGGAGCAAGGGGACGGTGATGGGAGGGCGGAGGGATGTCCTCGTGGGCACTGCGACGGTGCCCACGCGGTACATCGACCACCCTCCAGGGGACGCCTGGATTCCCCTCGCCGCCGGAGGGGATATCCACGGAGATGGGCAGGCGGGGGGCAAGGCCGAACACGAGGCCGGAGGCGGTGGACGTGCGGAGGATGCAGCAGTCGTTGGGACGGAATCCAAGAACCCTGACATCACTCCCGCTCCTGCCGGTGGAACCACCACCGTGAGTGCCAAACCGGGGCGAAGAAGTCCATGGGGCATTGGGCTGTTCAAGAGAGGAGGGGGTGAACGAAAGCGGGGGGGGGACACCAGTTCGGGCCAGCATCGGACACTAAGCTCGAGTTCGGTTCACGTCTGGCTTGGAAAGGCCCGCAGGGGCAGCACTAGCGGCCAACAGCCTGGGGAGGGATACGCGATACTTCGGATACACTCTGCGTCGGGACTGCGAAAGGTATGGGTCTGTGCTTGTCAACACTGGCTCATGGGACGAACGGTACCGTAGGATATGGATATCGTTTTTTTAACGGTGGCAGAAAAAAAAAGTACTGCCACAGCAGTGGATTCCATGGACGACGCGGTCAACCCACGGCCTCTGGCAAAGGTCCTCTGCTCCCGTACACAATCCACGGAATAAGTCTGGGGCATGTCCAAATGAACACCTTCCGTGGTCCCTGTATCCCCCTGGGCGTTGCCTACATACCGGCGAAGGGAACCGCCAGACGGCAAGTGGAAGTGATCCATTTAATGGCTTGTAGGGTATGGTTCTAATCAATGCAACAATTTGATAGCATTAACCCACGAGGGTGAGTGGACGCCCGAATCCCGGGTGAGCCTTTCAACACCGACTATAGCTGAAAAGCCATCGTTTGTATGCTTGGATAGTTTGGACAATACAGGGCAGTGCGGCGCTGCTTGTCGGTGCGCGATTGAAAGCAATACTTCGAAACATTAGGCTTAACTGGTAGAGGGTGGTGGGCCTCAACCTTGGCTGTGCCTTGCTCGCGTGAGCCCCCCACCGATACATGCAAAACATTGCTCAACAAACTCAGGCCGATCGATACGGAAGTTCCGATCCGAAGTGCTTCGTCGTCTGGAACGGTGAAAAGGCCGGATCGACGTCCACGGTGTACGATAAAAGTGACCCTTGCTGGGACCGCGAAAAGGAGGCTTTCACGCTCCGCCTTCCTCGGGACCGAAGCTTGTGCCAGTTGCACGTTGACATCTGGGACATGGATTTCGCAGGCACCAAAAGAGGGTGAGTTGACAACTACCTCGACCCCCATCGGTACACAAAACTCTTGCTAAAGAGTACTCGCCGGGTGAGGGAGAGGGGGCTCAGCTGAGGTACCCGACAGCGAAATGATCACATGAGTTGTGCTAATCTTGGCAGCCCTATCTTTCTACCGACCCCGCTACTGTACGTTGTGTCTACGAACGACATGAGTCCCGTTTTTCAGTTCGTCGACCGCGAGCGGTAAACTAAAAACAAAATTGTCTCAATAAGCGATAGACCGTGGAATGTGGCGGTGCCGTCCGATAATAATTTCCCCCCTCCTCTCTTGTAACCTAACCTGACGAAACTACAGCGACTTTCTTGGGCGGGCTACCATACCTACTGTGGCGGTCCTCCATCCGCCACCTGGAGGGGTGGAAAACCCGATTACACTGCCACTTCTCCCTCTCAACGAGCCAGCAGATGCTCCAAACGCCGACAGGGAACGAGTGATGGAAAGGGGCGGCATCGAGGCGACAATCGTTAACCCCACGGCCGCGGCTGTTGATGCTGGTCCCACCGGGTTGAAAGTCACCGGCAGCGCCGGTGCTCTGAGCCCCGCCGCAGTGGTACCCATTCCACGCCGCGACACCCGCCATGGTAGGGGGGCGGGAACGGCGGGGGGGTTCGCGAGCAGGATGATGCACAGCGTCCAGAAGCACCTCCAGATAGGCGACACTATCACCGGGACGCTGACAGTTTCGCTAGAACTCTTTCAATACGGCGATCAAGAAGAGGGGCTGGCGCTCGGCGGAGGCGTTCGTGAGCCGGGGGCACCGCGGGCGCGCGCTGGGTATGCGGCGTCGAAGTTCAAGGTGGCCGAGGATATTTACGAGGCGAGGAGAAGGAGAGAGAGGGAGGGCATCAACGTGCCGCGGATGTTGTCCAGAGTGCAGGATCTGCACGACACGCTGAAAGGTGTGATATTGGTGATGTAGTGCGACATGGTATAGAGGAAGGGGGTCGAGGGTTTCTGCTCCGATATCAGGGGTCAAGGGTTTCTACTTCGATATCACTGGTACAAAATGTTCGAACGAGCAGCATCCAGCGTTCGATATTGAGTTTCTCCTGTCCTGAAGTCCACGAAGCCTGAACGATTTCCGTATTTTCCTGATATCAAGTGCTGTCCGGCATAGACTATGACCAACGCTTGTTGCGTCCATTGAATCAGGTTGTGTGATCACGGGACCGGCGGCCGCCAGGTTTTCGGACATGACAAATGGAGCTGCGGCAATTATCCCCGAGGTCCTCGCAGGACAGGTCCTCAGTCTCGCCCGCCGGGCAGGCGGAGCGGGGGGGCACACTGTGCTGGCCGCTAGCGGCTGCGACGACCTGGCTCGGGACCGACTCGTCGTGCTGCTCCAACCCGCCCCCATAGACGGGATACACAGTGACGGTAGTGTTGTTGGTGGTGAGGTGGGTGATACTGTTTCGCGGTCTGGTAATCAAGGAGCCGTTGGGGAGAAGGAAACTGCGGCAGGGAGGGAGCGGCTGCGTCAAGAGAAAGACAGTGCTGACGTCGTGGTCCGAGGGGCGGATGAAAGACCGAGGCATGTCATCGTCATCCCTTGTCTGCCGGGCCAGGTGTGAGAAAAGAGCTTCGCCAACGGGCTGAATTGGCTCGTGACTTCAAGTCGATATGACCGAGGCTTCTTACTGCGCACGTTCGTCAACGATGCAAGACAAGCCAACCGTGCAAATGGCAACAGTAGCCATATCCGCTTCCATCTATGCCACGCAATAAACATCGTGCGAGACAAAGCTAAGACGTAGCAACGGTTGTAGAGATTATGTGAGACATTGCCGGACAGAAGAAGTCTCAGAATAAAATCGAGATGCTCCAGTTTGCACGACCTTTCCTGCTGATGAGTCTGCTATTGTACCGCCGTCTGCGTTCGAATCAACAGATAAGCAAGGAGGACGTCACCGTTGCGTTGGAACTGGCTAGAGCGGCGGACGAGGCTTGCAATACCGTTCACAAGCGGCGATTACGCCAGTACATGCTGGATCGCTGCGCCGAAAGCGTCGAAACGCTTTGCTTCAAGAGAAAACAGCACCACGAAGGTTGGTTTTGGCGAAGAGGGTCAACTAAACTCACGTCATTGTGCCTGGTAAACGTATTTTTTGTTGTTACGTGAGAGGGAGGCTGTGCGTGACGCGTGCCGGAAGTTCACAACATCCTTCGCGAGTGTCCAACATCCAGCCAATTTCACGTTGGAATTCTGGCTCTTGTGAAAACGCCCCGTCCACCCATGGGCGTTTGGGGGCATACCATCGACTCTCCGCGGCAGGTCGGGTTAGGCGTTTGCATCCCCAAGTGGTTGATGCGATATGCAATGCTCGTCACAGCCACACAATATCCGTCTTCCCAAGTCAACATTGTTGTTCTTGCGGCTGATATAGTCTCATACTCTGACCCCCACACCTACCGCAGGCCTCTTTGGCGATGTGGTGTCAACGCTGAATCCCGCCTGTAGCGGGGCCGGACCGGAGGTCGATGGCCCTCTTCGGGACATGCCGGTAGCTGTGTTCCTCCTCTCCAGTGGAGGATACCGCCTGAATGTGGTGGCGTCATCGGCCGGGTGGAGCGACGGGCACGCCTTCAATCAATGTTCGGCGGCGACGAGCGAGAGTGGCGATGCCGGGGCCCGGTCTGTCACTTTGGCCGGTGATTTGGAGGTGTGTGGGCGATAGTCGATCTACAGCACAACCTATCTATGCTTTTCACGTAGCATTTCAATATCATGTTAATTTCCAGCCGAATGTAGACCTACGAACAACCCTGCCAAGGAGGCGACAAACCCACCAGACGTTGGAATGTTCATGGTCAAGTGTGTACGATCTGCGCAAAAGTCGTCCGCGGGTATTTGTGTCGCGCATAACTCGTTCCTATTGACTATTGTTGCACCAAAATTCAGTCTGTCGGGCGGTGGTCTGGGCCTCTGCCGATGGCCAGCGGGCTGGTCAAGCGCGCTGTAGAACGAGGCGATATTTTCCTCGTCATCGAAAGCACCGTCTACGTTGCCAACGTCTCGTGGAGCAGCATCTGGCAAGAGGTAAAGTGCAGCCGTACCTTGGTTGACACTCGAGTGTGGGCGGTGGGATCAGGCACGGGGATGGTGTTTCTTCCTCTTGGGCGTGTGTTAGCACGACAACTGTTGCACTTAATCAATGTAGGTTTAACGCTTTTGCTCAGATATCTGGTATCATGGAGGTAACTGACTGCGGTGAGCCAGCAGAGGGTCGAGGTTGGGTGCGACCCTCGTGTTCGTGTCTGTCTCGCACGCATCATGTCGGCCGAACCTCTGTTTTGTTGTGCGAAGTACTTCGGCTGTCATTGAGTAAGAGGATCGATCAATACGAAACCACCCTTTACCGATTTCAACATCATCAACATTGACCTCACCTTTCGATAGCTGGTTCCCTTCCTGTATTTTTCTGTTTTTCGACCTCATCGACCTCGAAACCCATCCTGATGTCTTAGCACACGCTTTCACCCCCTTTCCCTGGTTATTTGCTTCCCTCGACTCGAACGTTCGCAACGGAGCCAGACAATGCCGCACAAGCACGTTTCGTCCAGTTCCGCCCTCGAGACGTCCGTGACCCTGCTCCGTGAAGCCATCGGCCCAGAGGCTGCCAACGCCTTCGTGCTTGCCCCATTATGGGCCCACGGTGTCGGCTCCATTGGTCTCATTACGATTGCCGACATACCGTACGCGAAGCAGTCGCCTGTAGCCGGGCGTGGCGGCGGCGGCGGTCGACGAATTAATCACGGCCATCGGGTGGGTTCTACAAGGCGACCGGGGAAGTATGATACTGGGCACGGTGCCTCACACGAAGATACGCCAACGCTTGGAGAAGTGGGAAGAGGACAGCGCCTTCGCTACAAGGTTGGCGCGGGCGTCGTTGATTTCGCAAGAAGGGTCGGTGTGGCCCTGGGCACCGCCGCGTTTCAGCTCCGGAACCAAGGCTTGGTTACGAGAATCAAGGTGAAAGGGGGTGGGCATAGTAGATACACCAGTCCCGGCGACGGCTGTGGGGGCAAAAATCGATCTCGGTTGGGTTCTCCTCATTCCCCGGCCCGGCCATCACCACCACCGGTGGGTGGGCAGCAGGGGACCAGCATACGAGGGACATCCACCGCGCAAGGGACCAGGTGTGCACATGTAGTTCTATGTAATAACCAGAATTAATTAACAACAGCTGTGGTGAGACACACGAAAGATCAGCAAGATGAGGTGTTCGAGGCTTCGTGATGACGCCCTCACACGGAGTCCGACAATCATACCGCCGCCGTCTGTTACTCCGCTAAGAGTGTTGTCGACTTGTTCGGTCCGAACTAGCGCCTGGTCTAACCGACCGACATTATACCGAAACCGGTAGCACGATACGTATGAGCTTCTGGCGATATGCTTTGAGCCCTAGCAGCTTGAAGAGGGTTCAACGATGAAAACGTATGTATGTTCATGAGTAGTAGTAGGGGGGGCGCGATTTGAGCGGTTTCAAGAGCTGAGAAATAAGGTTCTCACTGTTGACAGAAGGATGTTGTAATGTTGGCCCACGTTGCCCGGGCGGAGTCACCGGTATGTTCTGACGCTGCTATTGTGTCTGCATTCCGCCGACCGCTTCAGCCGCAGCAGGAGCGTGACAAGGACAACGAACGTCCCGATTGGAGACAGCAACAAACACGGACGGTTTTCGTCACCGCCCAGAAGTATACGTCGGCCGGAATTAGACGAAGTCGGGTTGTCGAGCTGGGACTCGCTTGACATGACATCCATTCTCCGTTGGCCTTGCCCCTACGAGGTAACATACTGGATTGAACATTCAACCGCACCACTGACAACCGGGGCGAAATGCGTGGTTTAGTTTTAAACATGGCGGAGGACCTCCTTCGTGTGTGCAGTCCGTGGATATCGATGAAAAGTGTTGCTCGTAACTGAACAACCACGTGGTTGTCTGTTCTGCTGCGGGGGATGCCCCTGCCCCCTCTTTTTTTTTAAGTTTTCTGTTTTGAAAGGCTTTCGACAGCCAGCATACCTGTGTACCTCCCCGATCAGCATCAATGAACAATCTGAGTCGTTTTCGATCGCTTTTCACATTGTCCTCGTTCCTGTTGCGTTTGGCGACATCAACCAGGCGGTCTGCAACATCTACTCGGCCGCCGTCAAGGCGCTCACCGAGGGCTTGCCCTGGGTTCGCGCCGCGGACGTGTGGCACGTGTCTTCGATCCCTGACCACAAAAAAGTCTTCGAGCCCGAAACACCTCCTCCACCAATAAAGACTCGGAAGGACAACAACGACGTAGCCCTCGACGACGAAGCCAGCATCATCGACGGCAACAACACAGTAGACGGAGACATGGGCAGGATCGGTTCGTTAACCGTCGACTCTGGTGGCACTGCCGGGCACGGTGGAGAAATCCGCGGCGGGGCCTACTTCTGCGAGCGGATCGTCGGGAAGACGTGGTCGGGTTCGCCCGCCGTGATTCTTCGGTCTCTGCGGGTACCGGGCAGGGACGAGGCTGTGTGCGCCGCCCGATGGCTGCGCGGAAATGGCGAGGGTGGCGGAGGCGTGTTCGGAGACGACGACGGCTGGACCGACCAGCGCCTCCGGTTGCTGGCGGACGAATGGAGAGCGTGTACGTCGGCTGGCGGCATGCCGGACTACGAGTTGGCGAGCGGCGGGGGTGGTGGTCCCGGATTCCGGTGCCGAGACATCACTGCCACCACCGCCCCCGCCACCGTAGGGAGCGGGACCTCCGGCACCGCCGCCGCCATCGCGGGGTCCGACACCGCAGCGACATTGTCATCACCGCTACCCCTCGCGTTATCACCTCGAGCGACGCCGCGTCCATTTATGCTGCACACCGGCCACGTCATCGTCCCCTTTCTTAATGGGCGCGTGCGGGAGACCGAGAAGGGGTGTCCCAACGTGGTCATCGGGCACGGAGTGGTTCTCGCCGTCGATCGCGGGGTAGACTGGCGGTGTTGGGAGTCCCACCTCACGGAGACCGCCGCGGTGGCCACGCGATGCTTCGATCGCTTGGAGCGCGAAGGGGAGAGTGTAGAGAGAGAACGGGTCAACGATTGGGCGGAGAAACTCCTCAATCGGAACACAGCTGGTCCGAAGTAGGGGCAGTATAGACTTTGGTTTGTTTGACGGAGAGTTTGTTCGCGGTACGACTGACTGGCTTGACACCAAGCAGACGAGTACGGTCGATCGTGTATGGAGTAGTTCCGAGAATGCGGTGATCGGGACGTCGAAAAGTTAACGGTACTCAGTGGTCTCATGTTCTACTTGACCTCTGGGTAACCTCAAAACAGTCTGCTGTGGTACCCTGTTCAGATCAAGCCAAGTCTCGATGGGTAAAGGGGGGCAATGTGATCTTTTGGCATGTGTGGTTGGTTCATGATTTGTTTGTGACAGATTCCGTGCCTTCACTCGATCCTTACGACGCACACCTTCGATACCACAAAGCGTGCCCCAAAACAGAGGATGGAATCGGCTAGCTGATCGGAGTCAAGTTTAGCAAAGGACAACCGACGAATGCCCCTCGATGTGTCATTCCCGCTCCCGTTGTCGCAAACAAGCAAAGATACCACCGCGCCGCCGTAAATAAACACAACACTACAAAACAAAGATTGTCGGTCAATGCCGCCAACTTGCCCTAATACGGGAATACTGTACATGTGGCGGCAACGACCGACTGCTCTTTCCGCTCTATGCTAAATAAAACCTCCCACGCTCTCGTCCGAAAAGCCGCAAAACACCGCCGACGTACAAAATAAAGGAAGTCTGGGCGGATGTGGTCGCTACTGCTACACGAGCGTAGCCTCCGTTCTGCCCGAACGACGCAAGTGCTGAGAAGCTGTGATCTGACATGATCAACGCCGATCATGGGCTGGACCAGAATGTTCTTGATCGGGACCAGTCAGAGCCAAGCGGAGAAGCAGCGAAGCTGGTTCGCCTGTGGAAAGGGATTGCATCCTACCAATTCGGGACCCATTTGGCAACTAAGGTTCGATTGGATCGAATACATGTCAACGCATAAATATCCACTAGTCCTTGGGGTCGAGCGCAGCAACACCCGGCAGAACCTTCCCCTCCAAAAGCTCGAGAGACGCGCCTCCGCCGGTGGAGATGTGCGACATCTTGTCCGCTAGTCCAGCCTGACGTTTCATTTCGATTGATTTCGATTCGACGTTAATGTAGCCACAAACAAACAACGGTCGCAAGGGGATCGTCGGAAAAACACAAAGTAACAAGAGGGACAAAACGACAGGAAAGCGAAGCATTCCCAGAAATAAACTTGAACAAGACCACTACACAGGGTTTGTGGCGTCCCTGCAAGAGCTGTGACGACCCAAGAAGGACGAAATAACGGTTTTCATTCCGGTACGTTTTTTAAACAAGAGAATTGAAAACGAAAAAGGTATATTGTTCGATGAAAGGCGTACAACAGTGTTCGACTCTTCACCTGTTCGACAGCAGCCACCGAGTCTCCGCCTCCGATAATGGTGATGCAACCCTTCGCCGTGGCCGCTGCAAGAGTTTCAGCCACTGCAAACGTTCCCTGGGGTGTACAAGGGGGGTGGGGGGGTGGACTCTGAAAACAAGATTTCCAACTAAAAAAAAGGGTGGAGATCATCGCAAACACGGTGGGATCGCAGGGATAGGATTGCCTGTAGTCGCGTGGGTGGCCAGAAAAAAACGTCAACTACCGTTGATATCCTTCATGTACTTATGAAAAAAACGACCAAGACCGTTGATAACCTTCATGTACGCATGGGATACTGACCAAGATTCACGCATACCTTGGCAAACGCCTCGTACTCGAACACTCCCATCGGCCCGTTCCAGATCACTGTCTTGCAGTCGGCCAGCTTACTCTGACGTGTTTGAAAGGGGTTGAGGGGGGTTAAGAATTGCTTGCTAGTCAATCAAACCATTGTCACAACTGCAACGTGTCAGGCAACGCCTATGTACAACACACCCTTAACAAGAGCGCAGGTACTCCTGCGGGCCCGGCAAACACCCGCTGCTTGCTCCTGCAACCACGAGTAGTTATATCTCTGGCGATGAGCATCTTGTACGCCATGTAGAGCGTATTTCGCGGACATGCCTTTATTTTTCCGTGTAACACACGGACGGTCGGTCCGTCTTCCATGTATCCCACAAAAAAATGAATGAAAACACACGATAAAAAAAATACCAACCTGGATGAGCGAGGTGGAGTCGGGCCCGTTGTCCAGTCCCATCCAGCCGTCGGGGATGGCGTCCACGGACGCCACCTACAAATGCGCCACCGTTTTTTTTACAGTTCGTTGGTGTCGCGGCCACCGGTGATCGGTGATCGGGAAAGAAGGTCACCGGTGATCGGGAAAGAAGGTTTTCGTCTGGTGCATTCATCGCCACTAGTCGCGTCCATGTAACAGTGGGCGGCTAGCGCGAAACATCGGTAGCAGACTAGCATACCATCGCACCAGGCCGAGGCGCTCATGAACCACAAGAATCGTAGTGAACACGGCGGTCCTTCTGGCACTGAACGCTAATTCTGATAACCGAGGGCCGACGCGACGGTTCTGTTGTTGGGTCGATCGAACGCGTATATATATATATATATATCGGGTGCTAATGTTCTCGTAAACCAGTAGTTGTGGGGGACAACCGGTCGGCCGAATCACCTTACAGGCACGAAACTACCGCCGACCACCATGACCACCACGATAGTTCACCTCCTACAGTGAAATAGTGCCACCACCACCATCTCTACCACCGCCGACCGTGCGCATTTCCCCCTTGGAGTCAGTCGAGTCACCTGTGTGTTAGCGTCGGCGGAGAACGAGTCGGCCAACACCACGTCAGTGGGCAAGATGATCTCGACGCCCTTGGAAGCCGCCGTCTTCTCCAGCTCGCGCGCCTGATCATGATGCACACGTGCCAATCGATCGATTGCATGTACACATACACATCGCCACCAACCAACGGCAAGTCAAAGGCCGACGCAGGCCAGGACAGAGTTACGACCTGAGACGTTACAACCAATCCGATCGACAGCGTTGCCTCCGGCATCATACGTCTGCAATATGGCCGGTCGGTGTCCACAACATCAACTGCTGTACACGTAACACTTCTGATGAACATCACTCAAGTGGCCAAGGCTGGTGAGATAACGCTACACATCTATGCACGGGGTGAGAGCGATGGACAGCAGCGGTACCCGCAGCATCAGCACGGCACCCTCACATGTCATGGTATCAAACTTGTGCACGATCTCATTTCGAGCTTACTTACGAGGTCGAGTTTGTCGTCCTCAACCAGGGAAGACCCCACGCTCAATCCCCGCGCCTTGAGGAACGTGAACACCATTCCTCCGCCTATCACCAGCATGTCCACCTTAATGAATCGGCATGACAAGGGTGAACACGAAATCATTTTGGTGTTGGAAAAGCTGTGGCTGTTGGGAGGTTTGAGTAGTGGTCGTTCACGAACGCCTCGTCTCGCGACAACAAGCAGGGAAAAAATTACGAGTCAAAAAATGAAACATCCGAAACGCACAAGAATCGCACCAGAGATACTGTAGTGATGTTGCAACGGAAAAGAAGTGGACACCTACAGCTAATTAATGCAATCCAGAAACGGAATCCGTCGAAAGTAGAGTAGCGCCCGCTCACAGGAGATGGATGTGTCTGGCGTGTTTGATCGAGCTTGATCCGAGTTGGGCTTGGCTTAACACAATAGCGGTGTTGTTGCCCCCTCCACATTGCTTGGTGCCGAAACACGTCATTTTTGTCTTCGTATTTGATAGCACTTCCGTTGCTTTGTGTTGCATGTAGGGAAAGGAGCTCCGCCCTCAGACATACCCACGAAACGAAAACAAGCGGGCAACGCACACCACGTCCACGCGAACAACAAAATCACACACACACACACACACATCGTAGAGCGACCAACCAACCTTGTTGAGCATGGAGTCGATGACGCCGATCTTGGAGGACACCTTGGAACCCCCCACGACAGCCGCGAACGGCCTCTTGGGCTCTGCCACCGCACCCTGAACCCGTACACCACCCCCAAAACGAAGGTAACGACAAGACCACCAATGAAGGGAACGGCGGCAAACAAACCGGAACTTGTGTGGTCAGGATATGCCACCTGGTTGGCGAACAAATGTTCATGCGTCCTTCCGCGGTTCAAGCTCAGACTAAGCACGCCCGCCAACTGGATTCGTGCGCATGAGACTGTTGGAAGCGTCCTACGACATCGATTTTCAAGCAGCGACCAGCACCTCCCGACAAGTCATCAAACTGCCGTGGGTTAACGAACTTAGCATACGTACGAGAAATATACAAGAAAGCGGGAAACGCATCCCCCACCCACTACAAAATTTGGATCGAACTCCTTGCCTGGAGATAGTCTAGCTCCTTCTGCAGCAGGAACCCGGCGACAGAGGGCGAGAGGTACCTGCCAAAGGCACACCATGCACGATGGCACGATGAGAGAAACGCGTCAACATCACATCATATCATGCCGTGAGAGCGCCGGGGGCATCATACCTCGGCGAGTCCTGATCGATGGGAACACAATCACCAGCCGTATGTGTTCGGTGATATGTACAGCTAGCAGCAGTTGAAGGCCGGCAGCAAAGCATATTTCCACGCGACCTCCAGCTACGGTTCCCAAAATATTCTGCCCCCCACGCCACGGGACGTCCCACTCTGGTCGAGTCCCGGATCACGCTGGTTTTCACATTTCCATCGAACTGGGGCTTCGTCCATACTACTGACTGCACGGAGGCGAATACAAACAAGCACGTATTTTGGTGTTCAGTGCATGCGCCCCTGCACCCTGTCCTTCCCCTGCTTACTTGGTCACCCCTTCCGTAGAGCCGTGGGCGCGGTGAGCCGTCCCAAAGGCGTCGTTCACGAACAGGTCGGCGTTCGCCGCCAGCTGCTCTCGAAACAAGCAAACCAAGAGAGCGGGCGACGGCGAAGGTCACCGGATGAAACACACGCGAACAGATACCCTAACGACGTGTGTTCCTGAAGGCGTCATTTCAGGGAACGTCATCTGTTGTCTGCCAGGCTTTATCAAACCAATTGACCAATGAGGTCATGCGCAGGGAGGATGGGTGGGGTTCTATAAACCTGGTGCTGAGAAAACAAACGGCCGAAAGAAAAAAAAAGTAAGGGTACATCACCCTGCGCCTATCTACGAAAGAGAGTGGGGTTGCAACGCATCGTCTCCAACATCACCTTCTCACATTGATGAGCAGCTCACAAATCGATAGACGTTATTCTTCTGTGCACCATGCAAGATGGTCTTTTCAGCCGCCGCACGCCCAAAAGTGACCTTGGGTGTTCCTTGATAGTCGGCGCCAACTGCCCTAACAAACCTAGATATCAGTTACATGGGCTAGCTCGAGGTGTATACCTTCTTCGCGAAGTCGGAGTCGTTCTTGGTCTCCTCCTTGTAGAACCGGACTATTTTAACAACAACAACAACAACGGTGATGCCGACAAGACAATCAGAACGAAGGAACAAGAGGGTGGGCGGGTATGTATGGAGAAAGAGGCAAAGATGTGGGGGGGGATCGACATCCGATGGACGGTTTCTCCACGACACAATCACGCGTACGAGTTGCCATGGGTGACACGTGGCCAAACAAACGCCTGAAACAGGGTTTTTCGATGCTACTTTCAATTCGCAAAATCCATCCACGGCGTGCATTCGGAACGTCAAAGACCGGAACAAATTCCTCCACTAAACGCTCGACCAATACTATTCCGTTCGTGTCTTCGCACGCTCCAAGACGTGGTATAGCTCAGCATCCGCACGCAACAAATGGGCGAAATTAGCCTGCGGTATTTTTCCAGTTCGTCTAATAAGGTCAAGGATAGCATGTGTCTACATAGATTCTGCGTCTAATGGTTAGAGAAAGCTCTCCGGTGCAATGGTTCATGAAACCAGTTCGGGCGATGTCATGTATTTTTCTCACCGTTCTCGAGGAGGAGAACGTCTCCGTTCTTCATGCCGTCCACCAGCGAAGCCACCTGATCGGTAAAAAAACACCACGGGGGCAACGCGAAAACGACGGCGTGCATACATAGCACGATGGACACAGACACACGAAAAAAAAAAAGCAAGGCAGTTGGACGACTTGTACGAAGGGGAAAAAACGGTGGTATTCGTCCTCTGCTCGAGAAAAAAGAAAAGCAACGGCCTGCTGCACTCCCGACATCTGCGCAATCTCGAGAACAAAAGCGACGCCACTCGTAGCGAAACAACACGCAATAACCGAAAACGAAACGAAACCGCCGCGAAGCGAAACACAACGAACTGCAAACGACACGACGATCGCCGCCTTGCCTACCTCGGGCCCGATGCAGTCCGGCGCCATGGTGACCTTCTTGCCCAGGAGCTTGGTCAGGCGCTCGGACACGGGTGCGAGCGAGAACTTGTCCTCCGGCCCGTCCTTCGGCCGCCCGAGGTGCGACGAAAGCAGCACCTGACCAATCGAAACGATCAAATAAATAAAATAAAAACGCGCAAGAGATGCGCAGGAAAAAGTAATCGAACAACGATTGCCTGCCTCTTGTGGCATACGGTACAGCAATAGCGTGACCCCTCCTGCTGTCCTTGTCCATGTTGTAGGTGCAGTTTTTGTCTGCCGTTTTTCTTCGGGGCCGGCCGGGGGGGTACCACAAAGTTTTCGAAGCACCCGTGCACCCGCCAGCGTGGCGAAACACGCCAACAATGGTCAAGAGAAAATAAAATGCCTCGCTCTTCACCCTCTCGCCTATTCTAGGGCGCTCCATGTCGACCTGTGGTTAGCTGCCCCAGGGCTCCATCCGGTGCGAACCCGGCGTGCTCTGTTCCCGCTTTGTAGGCAATGGTCTAACGACTTTGGCATGCACGGCTATTAGTAACCCCCCCCCCGTTTCTAGTCTCCCCCCGGTGTTTACCATCGGGGTTGGGATTCGTCGCTTGGCAACGACGTTGTAAAACTAGCCCCCCCATCGGTGTTTGCCATCAGGATTGGGTTTTCGTCGCTTGGCAACGACGTTGTGAAACAAGCCAATTCACTTCGTGAGCTCGGCAACCAGGTTACCAGTTTTTTTTTACCTCTGTTCGTTTTTTGGCGGTAACCATAATGGTGGTCGAGTGGATCATGTTGTGCGGGGTCGAGAAGCATCACTCCGCGCAAGGGGGATGATCGCACCACGTTGTGTTAAAATGGTCAAGCGCCCTCGAGGCAATTGCACAGTGCTTACAACTGTCTCTGGAAGTGAAAGCACCAGAAAATAAATTAATTCATACGCAGCTGTCATCCGTACGCAAGGAAGTAAGCACAAGATGCCGAACACCCTTAGCAGGATGCAGCGCACCCTTCATGCGACTCGCCGAATATCTCACGGCGCTTCGCGCTTGGTGATGTGAGAGCCTGGTCCGGTGAGAACCCGGCGTGCTCCGTCCCGGCTTTGTAGGGATGCGAGGTCAATGGTCTAACGACTACGGCATGCACGACTATGAGTACACCCCCCCCCGTTTCTAGTACACTCTGCATTGCCCTTACCTTGGCCCCCTTGTCCACGAGGAACTTCACAGTAGGGATAGAAGCGCGGATGCGAGTGTCATCGGTGATGGTGGACCCGTCAAGGGGCACGTTCAGGTCACACCGGACAAGCACCCTGTCGAGCCACGCAAGTAGGGGTGGATGTCCAGTAAACTGCCAATGACGTTCATTAAGTTGAGAGAGGATAACATTTTCCACAGAAGAGAAAACGCACAACAGCCTTGAACAAGCACGCCGGCAGCGACAGAATGGCGCTTATGTCGTGCCCTACGGCACGCCGTCGGGCACAAATTGTCTCACTCCGTCACGCGCATCCACACATACCCACGCGAAAATGACACAGGAACAGCGGGAGCCTGTGTAGTAGCGCGAGTGGGGGGGCACGTACCTCTTGCCCTCGAGATCCTCAGAGGTGAGGTCGCCCACGCTCTTCTTGGGCTTGCCGCTGCTCAAGGTCTTGTCCGAGGCACGCCTATTGATTTTGTTCGTCGAGGTCGTTTCGGCCGGCATGGTACGGCATGTTGCGGTAAGGTGCGGTACGGTTCCGCCGGCGGAGGCATCAAACAAACGGAAGGAGGACGGGAGGGAGTCAATGATGTTGCTGCTGCTGCTGCTGCTGCTGCTGCTACTGCTGCTGCTGCTTTCGTTGTTGTCGTCATAACGACAAAGCATGATCCTGACCTCTGCCTGACACCCTCATCTCCTCTACTCGTCAAAGACAAAATCAACAATTTTCCGTGGTCAGGAAACGAAGAGAGGGGTTCGAGTTACTTGTCCGAGAAAGAGAGTAGGGAGGACATGGGGGGGGGGTACGCATGTTTTACATGCCTTAGCGGTTAATAGACCGTTGACCACGTGTCCTCGAGAGGACAGGGAGGGGGGAGGGGGGGCAGACCCTAGAAGCAAACGGGAGTTGCTTACTACGCCAAGAGAGCGAGAGGCAAGCCCACCAAAACTCCGAGACTGCAGGTTTCATGCACCCATGAGACACAGAGAGAAAGAGACAAGACCCATCACGAGGGCGCGATACCAACTTTCAAAAACGTCGAAGTCAATACCACTGGATGGCTAGTCAGCGCCGGCTAGTCTAGTGGTTTGATTTCGGTTTATATAGATACCATGGCAGCGGAGATTTACACCGGTGTTGTTGTTAAGGCACGACAACGGGTGCCAGACATGCACGAGCAGGTCTTCTGTACCCCAGCCAACCGTAGGCCGAACTTGCGTGAAAATACAACAATATTTCGCAGGATAGTGCGTCCCAAAATATGGAACAAAAAAAACAACACCAAAACGAAGTACACCCAATCAACCATCCCTTCAAGGTGCCATGATCAAAATTCCTAGACTTCCGGGCGGACAAAACTCCAACGTAATAGCGCACCACGACGCTGTTACTCACTCCAGTTCGTCCAGGTCTAGGAGCACGTTGGCCTTTGCCTCGTCGAACCACGGCTCTTCCACCGCCGCCATCGATACCCCGCCCCTCCTACCGACGGTCGTGCTGCTGCGGGTCCTGGCTGTAGTAGAGCGTACCATACCCCGCGCGTGCTTCGCAGCCAGCGGCACCTGTGCGTTTTTCGTTGTTGGCGAGATTCGTTTTCCAGGAATGCCCAACCAGATCAGCAGGTGTTGCTATTAGTGGTATCAATTAGCTGGGATATTTTCCAACGCACATTAATGCAAGAAAAACAGCAGTGCTAGTTGGCAAAAGAAGTGGCCAGTGGCATTCTTGTTCGACGCCGACGGTATCACTGGCGTTGACACATTGCCCTTGCCCGAGGGCGTAAAGATTCATTGATGCATGGCAGCAGCAAAGTATCAAAGCCCCCCCACGGGCGGGTGTGGATCGAGATCGGGGTAGTGCTTCATATGTTATGAATTTAGACACCGGACCGCTAGAAATCTACCACGAATGAACGCTCCCATGCCCCCCCCCCTCCCCCCCGGTGTTTGCCATCGGGGTTGGGTTTTCGTCGATTGGCAACGACGTTGTAAAACAAGCCGCCCCCCCCGGTGTTTGCCATCGGGGTTGGGTTTTCGTCGCCTGGCAACGACGTTATAAAACAAGCCTCCCCATCGGTGTTTGCTATCGGGATTGGGTTTTCGTCGCTTGGCAACGACGTTGTAAAACAAGCCGCCCCCCCCGGTGTTTGCCATCGGGGTTGGGTTTTCGTCGCCTGGCAACGACGTTATAAAACAAGCCTCCCCATCGGTGTTTGCTATCGGGATTGGGTTTTCGTCGCTTGGCAACGACGTTGTAAAACAAGCCGCCCCCCCCGGTGTTTGCCATCGGGGTTGGGTTTTCGTCGCCTGGCAACGACGTTATAAAACAAGCCTCCCCATCGGTGTTTGCTATCGGGATTGGGTTTTCGTCGCTTGGCAACGACGTTGTAAAACAAGCCGCCCCCCCCGGTGTTTGCCATCGGGGTTGGGTTTTCGTCGCCTGGCAACGACGTTATAAAACAAGCCTCCCCATCGGTGTTTGCTATCGGGATTGGGTTTTCGTCGCTTGGCAACGACGTTGTAAAACAAGCCGCCCCCCCCGGTGTTTGCCATCGGGGTTGGGTTTTCGTCGCCTGGCAACGACGTTATAAAACAAGCCTCCCCATCGGTGTTTGCTATCGGGATTGGGTTTTCGTCGCTTGGCAACGACGTTGTAAAACAAGCCGCCCCCCCCGGTGTTTGCCATCGGGGTTGGGTTTTCGTCGCCTGGCAACGACGTTATAAAACAAGCCTCCCCATCGGTGTTTGCTATCGGGATTGGGTTTTCGTCGCTTGGCAACGACGTTGTAAAACAAGCCGCCCCCCCCGGTGTTTGCCATCGGGGTTGGGTTTTCGTCGCCTGGCAACGACGTTATAAAACAAGCCTCCCCATCGGTGTTTGCTATCGGGATTGGGTTTTCGTCGCTTGGCAACGACGTTGTAAAACAAGCCGCCCCCCCCGGTGTTTGCCATCGGGGTTGGGTTTTCGTCGCCTGGCAACGACGTTATAAAACAAGCCTCCCCATCGGTGTTTGCTATCGGGATTGGGTTTTCGTCGCTTGGCAACGACGTTGTAAAACAAGCCGCCCCCCCCGGTGTTTGCCATCGGGGTTGGGTTTTCGTCGCCTGGCAACGACGTTATAAAACAAGCCTCCCCATCGGTGTTTGCTATCGGGATTGGGTTTTCGTCGCTTGGCAACGACGTTGTAAAACAAGCCGCCCCCCCCGGTGTTTGCCATCGGGGTTGGGTTTTCGTCGCCTGGCAACGACGTTATAAAACAAGCCTCCCCATCGGTGTTTGCTATCGGGATTGGGTTTTCGTCGCTTGGCAACGACGTTGTAAAACAAGCCGCCCCCCCCGGTGTTTGCCATCGGGGTTGGGTTTTCGTCGCCTGGCAACGACGTTATAAAACAAGCCTCCCCATCGGTGTTTGCTATCGGGATTGGGTTTTCGTCGCTTAGCAACGACGTTGTGAAACAAACCAATTCACCTCGTGAGCTGGGCAACCAGGTTACCATTTTTTTTTTTACCTCTGTTTTTTGGCGGTAACCACAATGGTGGTCGAGTGGATCATGTTGTGCGGGGTCGAGAAGCATCACTCCGCGCAAGGGGGATGATCGCACCACGTTGTGTTAAAANCTGGTCCGGTGAGAACCCGGCGTGCTCCGTCCCGGCTTTGTAGGGATGCGAGGTCAATGGTCTAACGACGGCATGCACGACTATGAGTGCATCCCGCCCCCGCCCCCCGGTGTGACGAACCCATTTTCAAGCCCGATTTTGTCACGAAGAAACACAATCCATGGTGTCTTCAGAAATGCATCGTCACCGTCCTCCCTACACGTTATCATTTGTCTTCAACGATCGCTCGCGGGCCGGAACAAGCGCGCACACATGTTTGTACATGCACACCACCGCATTTCGTGTCTGGCGAGGGGTTCCGAGCGAAAGACGGGCGGATTCGGACTGAAGCTAGCTAAGGCTGCGTGTAGAGAGTACGACAGTAAAAGTCAGCGACTATGTACAACAACAGTAGGCAATGCTGAGATATATCTATTGACGACGCAAGGTCCAAACTAATGTATGTTCAGTTGCTATTTTTTTTTTCTTGTACAGCCTAGTGGGACGGCTGCCAAGGGGGGGTCTGAACCTGTAACGTATGTTGACTTTGCTACACACAGGGGACCGGGGTACATAACAGGGTCAAGGGTGCCGGGTGGACATTACTTTTTCACAAACAAGGCACAGTCACATGTACTACACTTGCTGCAAGGAGAGGGAAATTCACTTCTACGGGAGGCAAAGCCATCAACTAGTCTGTACTACGTAGAAACGCTACGCGTGACACTCAAAAAGAGCAGCAGTGGCGAATGGAGGCCACAATCATACAGATGGACCCAGGCTACTACGTACAGCAGTGGTGCTGCTAAGATTGCTGTGCAGGTGTATCGTGAGATAACAGAATATCGCGTTAGGTGTGTTTACTCATGCAGGAGATACACGTCGAGGTAGCACACCCAAGGGGGAGCTAGAACAACAGGCAACCGAACTTTTGCGAAATGGGTCATTTTTCGGTTCGATTCGCATATCTTCCTACACCGGGAGCTGCCGCTGTAGAGCCAGTTCTTCCCCACAACAAGTTGTTCGCCAGTTCAACAGGAGCGGTCGGCGCGGCGCGTGATTCAAACACAACACACCATCAACAGAACCCCCCACTCAACACCCGCAAGCCACGTGTATCACGCGCAGATCGTTGCACAGCAAACAGCACCAGCAACCCCGATTGCTGCTCCTGCTGCTGCTGATGCTGATGCTGCTGCCCCAGGGGATCCAATGGTCCCTATACCGAAAGATGCATTTACATTTTCTTCTGATTGTACCACAACAACGAAAGTCTCTCACCACGAAGGCATCACCGACGGCGAGCGCACCGAGCGTGAGGCATGCCACACGGAACGCCATGATCATTCAGCTCTCAGGGTGCTGTGACAACCGAACAGGAAAGTAGGAGTGGTGTGCGGAGAGAAGATCAGTCGGAGAGAAGTTGAGGTTTCCACGGAATTAGATCGGGGGCCGTGCACACAGGAAAATTTGAATTTCGCATACACCCACCTACCTCCTCTGGCGGAAATGCGGCGAAACCAACGTCGTCGAGATCTTGCTGGTACCTGTTACCCAGGATATGCTCATATGCTCCGTTGTTGCAGGGAACGCGTGTAGATAGGGTGTATACGAGCCTTCATGTTCGGGGGAAAACCGCCACCTATAGTCGAAGAGCGGGCCCTGAGGGCGAAGCAGCACCGAGGGGAGTCGGAGACGTTTCAAAACCAGCTTTCGTATGTGGGTACATGTACTGCTGACCCTTGGGGTCCTTCCGGAAGGCTATCCCCCAGGCCCCCAGGCCCCAGGCTGGTGGTGCGCACGTTCCACTATTTAGTTATTTATTTGTTTCTGATTCTTTTGTTTTCTTGTATTTTATCGCTCTGCAAACCCTTGGGGTCCATTTTATTTTGGTATACCTTTTCTAGGTACGTTAGCCTGTGACCACGGAAATTGACCGAGTCAAGTGTTGGATTAGTACGGAGAGATTGAGACAGAAGGAGGTACTGGATAGAGAGACCGGGATGGTTTTGAATGTAAAGACAACAACAACAACAACAACAACAACAACAACATATGTCCGCAATCAATTGTGACGACCACGCGCATGTTTTTCGCCAGTCTCCTCGCCCTTGCAAGATATACAGTCGATGCTCCCTAAATAGTAGACGCTATTGCTGTTGGACGACGGAGACCCAACTGCTTATTTATCCGTGACGCCACACTAACCCTACAGCGAACTTCATCAGCACGTCGGCTCTGCGCGCCCGTGCTGCATTTAGTCTAGACCTTGTGGTCAATGTTCTTGCAGCACAACTTGTACATGTGGACTACAGTAGTAGAGCCGCTCAAAACCCTGCTCTCTTCCTTTTGGTATAGCGTCGCGGCTACGCGTCCTTCTGCATTACTGCGATAATCTGCTGTGTAAATCTCTTACTTGTGCACACGCACACGGCAACCCCACGTCTTGTCCTTCCTGCCATACCCGCCCTGCTTTGGCCATTGGTTTTGAGCTGATCGTGACCAAGCTTGGGTTTCCCCGCACAAGTACGCCTGGTTGAATTCCTTCTGTGTGATCTTGCACGAAACCTGAGCAGGTGCACATCCGTCGTCTCCCGTTGTACTCGGAGCTGCTAGCGAGGTTGGGTCCCTTCGCCGCCCGAGAGCTCACGTGTTGCGATGCAGGCCACCAGCCAGAGGGAGGAGCGTTCCGGGAACTGTGGCTCCGCTATCATGCTACTTACAGCCATATCCTCAAATCGTCAGTAGACTCAACGAAAGAAACAAGTCATGCGGGGGGAAACTTCGACGATAAAACACCGCAGGGCGAGGCTGGAAAGGTAAGGGAAGAAATCGACGGCTGCGATGATGGGTGTGGCGATGCGCTCGGCCTGTCCTTCAAGAGAGAGGTGGAGACTGTCGAGCGAGCTTTGTGGAGGCGAGAGAATTTGGGCGTTGAGCGGGGGCTTCAGCGCCGGCGATGCCATTTGCGCGCACGTTCTCGGTTGCACCACCTTCGGCATACCACAAATAGTTGAAGAAGCGCGATGATACTCGTTTAGTGTCAACACCGCCTACATCTTAATCGTCAGCGTATAAGAATCACTCCGAACCCTTTAGAGGTAATGGGACGCCAGAGGTATACATGACCAAGCGCACGGCTAGATCACGCGAAGAGGGGGGCAGCACCGGCAGCAATAGAGGCGAAGAGAGCAGTTTCTTGGCACCTGCAGAGATTTCGTGTGTCGTTACCTACTGTACGCCAACTGGGAGATGCTAATCCAATGCTGTTGTCGAGACAAAACTTTCGAGAGCAACCTACGACTGCTTTGTTGCACGAATTTGGACCTCAACAAGGAGGCAACCGATTGCTGTCCCGTAAATAACGCGCTCGTCCGGCGAGCCTTCACGAAGCATGCGTTCATGTATCCAACCATCATCATCACCGTACACAGTGATACAGCGACAACCGATCCTGTAATAATACTTCCAAGAGTCACGCACGCAGGCCAACAGAAGGAAGCAGGATCGATCGTTCGTGCCGTTTATCGCCCCGACGCATGGAAACACAACGTTTGAAATAGTCCATTCAGAAGGCGACAAAGTCAAAGGAGGGCGAAGGTCGCAGAGATACTTGACCGCGCACATCCCTCCAGCGACCCATCATGGAAAGGCGGGCGGGCGCGAACACCCTCCTCGTCAATTGACTTCACACGCAGAAAGCCTCCATCTTTACCAGGCACACCATCACAGCAGTTTTGGCATTTTTCCGCGCCCCGAGACTCGATATACTTACGGGAAACAAGAAACCAAACAACCCTTCTTTTTCTACTCGTCTTCCGTAGCTTGGACCCAAAGTCCAGAGAGAATGCCGTCTACCTACCACGCACCCGTCATGTCGCCCAGCTCGGCTTCAGGCTCTTCTGGGATCCCCGCGCCAATGCAACAGAACAAACAACACAGAGCGGTCAGTCTCGCATACATGCGATCGCGCGTCCATTATTTGCCCTCATCCTCCATCCCCTTCTCTTTTATGTACGTTCCGCGCTCCTTCGCTGCTATTTGTTGCTACTCCATATCACAGCGTAGCAGCAAGCCCTTCCCCGTTCCATCACTCGCACGTGTTCCTTCTCGCTACACCGTTACCGCTGCTATTCTGATTCGGGTGGACTCACAAATATTCCACACCACTCTCGACATCCATCCACATCAAACCGGCGAGGCCATGGATTCGCGGTGGCGGTGAGGCACGAGCATCAGCTGGTCGAGCTGCAGCTTCAGCACCTCGCAGAACCGCTGGCTCTCCTCCCACTGGAAGTCGCTCTCCATGAGCATGTCGTGCAGCTCCAAGAACTCCGCCTTGAGAGAAATCAGCCGGTCCGTGATCACCGGAGGCCGCTGGCGTCTGCTCCCGCCGCCGCCCCATCCATTGCTTTCCCCGCCCTGCGCCGCCGCCGCACTATCCCCGTCACCCGCCGCCGCGGAACCCCTCCCTTCTTCCCCTCGTTTCGGACCCGACACTGGCGAAGACCGCGAGCCGTGCTGGCCGAGCGCCAGGGGCGACGCAGAGTGCATCGAGAGGGGGGATCGCGGGCCGCCGCCGCCGCCGCCGCCGCCGCCCTCCCCCGCCCCCGGTGGCATCGGCGACCCCCGCTGTGGAGGCGGGGGCGCGAGAGGCGACCCTCTCGAGGGCCCCCCGCCCCCGCCCCCGCCCCCTCCCCCCTGCCCTACCGCACCCCCCAATATGGGAGAACCCCGGTTTTGGTGCACGTTGGGACCCAACCTTGGCCCCACCCCACCACGCTCAGGGTGCACAGGAGGGTGTCCCGTGGTGCGCCCGAGACGACCCATGCCTGACGATGGCGATGGCCCCACCCCCCCGCCCGGGGGCCCCGGGGAATGGCGGTACTGGTGGTGGTTGTGGTGGTTGTTGTGGTTGTTGTGGCTGCTGTTGTTGTTGTGGCGTGGGGGGTTTTGCTGCTGCCCCCACGCCCCGCCACTCCCTGCTCCCCCTCCTGGGCCGTTGGCAAGCGGGTGCATCCCCTGCTGGTGCTGGTGTCGTGCGTGATTGCCGCCGCCGCTGCTCCCTCCTTCCATGGCGTAGCGGGATGATGGGTCCCCCGGTGGAGTGGAGCGGCCGTCCCAGCCAGGGCGGTGGTTGCGAGAATCGGCGTAATTGTTGCCTAGAAAAAAATTGGCGCAGAGAGGGTCGGGCGGTAAACGCGAGACATGAGATGTGCAATAGCATTCATCGTGGCAAACCATATTTCGTCACGCCTAGTTGCGAGAGCAAGTCAACTTAGAATTTTGTCCGTGGAGAAAGGACAACACTCCGCCTCTTGCTGATACCTCTCGACAAGCTCTGTGCCTCAAGTCGAGAGCAGTCGTTTGTGATGCCATTGCATTTACGTCAGCATTCGACTATCGCTGGTACCGTGCAAGTATTGCAACATAACGTAAATAGTTCAGAACACGCGCTGTGTGCCCTTGTGTATTCTTGCATGAACGTACGGCGATCGCCATCAATCGATCTTGCGCACTCGAGCCACCTTTCACCACTATAACCACCCCTCCCGTTGATCCTGGCACATATAATAACCCGGTCTATATGCCTTGGTAAGGCTGCTTCGTCTCAACGCACGCCCTTCTACGGACACAATAACCAGCAGGAATTAGCAACTCCGTGATTGTTCCTCTCAAAGAGATGAGAGCGTCTTCATTTTCGACTCCCAGGCCATGTAACTTAGCTCACAGCGGGACATCGACAGTGGCATTTCAGACGCTTCTACCTCCAACTACATCCTCACACTTGGCCAGACGTCGGTGCTGCCAGCACAGCGGTCATGTTTTTCGTTGGAAAACGAAAGCGCGAGTCACGAGCATCTCCTACAAACAAATCTGCCCACTCTCTTTCACGACAAAATTGTGGCAGGTGGAAGCCATACTGGTGTTCTCGACAACGACAGCGTAACCCCATTTTCTTATTCCATCACGACCATAACGATTTTTGCTTGCACAGAGAGTTTTTCTCTCGCTTCCACTCTCTTGGTTAGCGCTATGTACAGTAGTTCGTTTGTACACTTCTGAGCGAAGAGAGTGCTGCACTCTTTCTTGAACTAAATATCAAAGCCAAGCACGCAGGAAGGGTGGTTCGGGGAGGAACTCTTCTGCGTCACCACGAATTGGAGCCCTACGCGGCAGAACGCTGCGAGCGGTGGACTAACAAAACCTCGGCGTCTCATTATCTCACCACGGAAGTCCTGCTTGAGGAATTCTGGGGCCCGGCCGCGGGGCGGGCTCGGCGAGTCCTCCTCCAAGTCCATCGCCACTGGTTCCGGGCTGCGGGGACGCTTGTAACCCCCTCCCCCGCCCCCTCTGTTGCCTCCTCCCCCCATCTGGCCCGGCATCCCGCCGGCGTTCCTGTCCTGCCAATCGCCACCGTTGCGCCCACCGCCGAGGGGGAAGCCTAAAGACGCTCTCCTCGCAGACACGCTCAGGGTCCCGGAGCCGTGGCTGTGCTCGGCCGAGCTCATGAGCGGGGGGGGTTGCGGGGGCGTTGGGTTGTACCTGCCGTCGGCGTTGTTGTGCAATAGCGGGTGTCGGCGGGGTGTCGGCGGGGTGTCGGGGGGG
>CACKRE030002880.1:312939-328794 GCA_902602495.3 Ectocarpus sp. CCAP 1310/34
GGGGGGGGGGGGGGGGGGGGGGGGGGGGGGGGGGGGGGGGGGGGGGGGGGGGGGGGGGAGGGAGAGCACACGTTGAGGGTACAGTGGTTGTGTTGCTTTGTACGGACGGGAGTACCATTTGCGTGTGCCCTGGTGCGGGGACAGAACCGTGCACACCTCTCGCGGGCACGCTCAGCCTTTCGATCGCGACCACACGAGACATGGTGGCCACGTTTGTCCCAGATAAGAATCCTCCGGGACACTGACCTCACCTAAGAACGACACCAAGAGCCCCCCGGCAAAAGGCTACTGGTAGGAGTTTGGCAAAACAAGGGGACACCCAAACCTCACCTGCCGCGATCCCTGGGAGAATCAGGTCGATCTCGTTCCCGCACGACACCCCTACCGCCGGGCAAACTACCACCACCGCCACCGACGCCGTGCCCATTGCCTCGATAAGGACCACCGCGATCACCTCCGACACCGCGGTCCCCGCCGCCCATGGAAGGCCGGTGAGAGTCGCCCGGTCCTCCGGCCCGATGCCCGTCGCGCTTCCAAGCACCGCGGCCGTCCGCGTCTCGCTCTTGCAAGTCTCCCACGGAAGGCCGACCGCCGCCGGAGCTCTCACGGCCATTCTGATTGCTCCCTCCTTGCGGCGAAACCTCCGAGTCACCTCCGGCCGGCTCGTTCCTCGCGAGGAGGCCCTCGCCCAGGCCTAAGCGGGGGTGCGGCCGCGGCCGGTCGCGCTCACGCTCTGCCGGAGGACCCCCGTTTACCGCTCGGCCACCGACGCCGCCGTTCGTGACTCCCCGTCTTGAAGGGCTGAGCTGTTGGCTTGTGTTCCCACCGGAGGAAGAATCATCCCCGACCCCTCTGGGAGGGGGGCGGTCCATCGTAGGCGCGAGTCCGGCGAGAGTGCCTAACCCGGACCCGCCGGCCATTGTGCCGCCGCCGCCGCCGCCGCTGCTGCTGCCGTTGCTGCTGTGACGCGAGGGTGAAGGAGGAGAAGGAGCACCGTTGTTGTTCTCTTGCACAGGAGCAGCCACGGCCGTCGACGGACCAGCGGGGTGCGGAGATTTCGACCCGTCCGGCGAGGCCTTCTTGCCTGGCGCCGACGCGACCGCGGTAGCGGCGGCGGCAGTGGAAGCAGCAGCTGCTGCTGCTGCTGCTGAAGTCCTGCCCCCGCCGCCCCCTCTGTCGTCACCGCTGCTACCGCCGTCCGCAGTCGACTCCGGCGGCCGGGCGTTCTCGCGTCCAACAAGCTTCTGCGGCTGTTTTGATGCCTGCTGTTGCGGCTGGTCCCTCTTGCTCCCGTCTTCACTGGGGGTTTGGCTCCCTCCGCCACGCCGGTGGTGGTCGCTGGCGTGGTTCTCAGCTTGGTCCCGCCGCTCCGGGGACAGTCTCTGCCGCTGATCTACGTTGTTTCCCTGTTTCTCGGTTGTGGGACGCACAGGGAAAGACAGGTTGGGGTAGGGGGCACGCGACAGGCTAGTCGTTTCCTGGAGACGAGGCGGCGGTGTCGAACACACTCAACTGTAAAGAGAGCGTTGGCATGAACCTCACAAAACAACAAACACAACAACGAGGGAGAGCAAGTGCAGCAATACAAGCAGCAGCATCAGCGTCGTCTCTCTTGCAGGAAAAACAAGTCATTCTTCCTCCGGTATTGAAAAAGCCGACATGAAACATCTGGGAAGAGCGGCGGAACCAACCTGCTGCTGCTTCCTCCCGTCTTGCAGCGACGCCCCCTCCTGCAGCTGCCGCTGCCGCTGGCGAGAGGAGTGCGCTCGAACGAGATCTGCGCGAGTCGGCAGCGCCGCGGTTGGCCCCGCCCCGCCCCCCCCGCCTCCCCGAGACCCCACGGGGCTCCGGCTGTCTCGACCGGGCGTGGAAGAAGAGCGAGACGAAAGCTTCGAAGGGGCGACCGCTGTCGCGCCCTCGCCGCCGCTGTTGCCCAACGCCATCGAAAAAGTCCCGAATCCGGAGCCGTGAACCACCGGCGGCTGGCCGTTTGGCGGGGAGGCCCCCTGCCGTCGGCCGTTCGAGGCACTGCTTCGCCAATCCCGCTCGCGTCCGAACTGGTCCCGTCCCGGCGGGGAAGGCGGTGCCTTGCTGCTGCCGCTGCCTCCTCCTGATCGATCGAATCGCCCACCGCCGCCAATGCCGCCGTTGCCTCTACTCAAGCTGCCAGACCGCCGCCCGCTGATCGCGGCTCCGAGAGCCCTGCCGGCGTTCCGCACGTCCCTCGCCTGATCGGCATAACCCCCTCCGCCACCGCCGCCCCTTCTGTCCATCCCGCCGCCGCCCGCACCGGCACCTCGACCGGACCCGCCGGGAGCGAGCCCACTCGCGAGGCTCGCGTAATCCTTTCCTGCGGAGACGGCGGCGGGCATCGGCCTCGCGACCGCCCCGTTGGCGTGAAGGGAGGACGGGGACGACATGAACCGGCCTCTCCCGGGGACCACTCCGGGGTTCCGCAACGGGAAGCCGTTGTTGTTGACGCCGCTCGAGGGGCAGGACATGGAGGCCATCGACGCGTAGTCCTTCCCGCCGCCGCCGCCGCCGCCACCGACACCCATGCCGCCGCCCCCGACACCGCCGCCACCCATGGCCATCATCCCCATCGGCCCCATGCCCATCGGCATGCCCATCCCCATTCCCATGCCCATGCCCATCCCCATGCCCATGAGACCGTTGCCGCCGCTGCCGCCGCTGCCGCCGCCGCCGCCTAGACCGCCGCCGTGCTTGCTGCCACCGACGAAGTGCGTACCCCCGAAGGCGACCCCCCCGGCGCCGCGCGTGTGGCGGGAGTTGCTGTGGGTGGAGCCGCGACGACGACTGCTACCTCGCGATCCGGAGCTACTGCTGTTGGACGGCCGGGTGGGGGGCAGAAGCGGGGGGTTGTTTAAGGTGCGGCACACGTACTATTGCATCAATCGGACATAGGGGCGTGGAGTACCCAGCATGATCTGCTTGAGCCATCCCTGCTAGTTTCCCGGAAAAAAAAAAGGGGGGCAACAAGGCTCGACGCTTGTATGATATCACACGCGTTTCAACACCGGATGACAAAAGAAAAAGCTCAAGAGCGGGGAAGAGAGAGAGATGAACCTGACTTCTGCCAGACTCGTGGGAGACACAACTGAAATCTTGCAGCGTATCGTTTCTGGCCATGTACGTGTGTGGACCCGCGATAGGGCACTCGTGTGCAGAAATATCTCCTCGAGGAACCGGGAACACACACCTCCACCACTAGAAATCTCAAAATCGGAGTTTGTGGGACACCTTTCGGCTGGGGAGCCATCCCTGAGGCTGCCGGGCCATCATGGGTCAAGCATGTTCAGGAAAGGACGAAAAAAATCTCCAAGCTCTTAGGCAGCACGGCTGTTACTGCTGTGCCCATCTGAGGACAAGAAAATACAAATATAGTGGCTGCATACCACTACTGTAGTGCGGGAACCGCCACATCCTGAACTAGACAAATACATACCCCAATGATTCTCAATAAAAAACAGTTTACTGCATAAGTAGACAGGGGGCGCCTTGCCTTCAAAATGGCAAGTATGAGCCGGCGGTGTTTCTGGGCCTTCCCTAACCCTTTATTTTAAGCTCTCGGAACAAACCGGAAAACGTTAGGTTCAACCATCCACCTAACGCAGGAGGGTGGCGTGCTCTCACAAGGGGAAAAACAGATTATGGTTTTCTACGATTTCAACTTGCGGGACAGGGTGTGTCATTTTTCTAGGTTGTACGTCAAACACGCGAAAAAACACCTCACTCCCACAACCAGCGAAGGCCTCTAGCGCGGTCCCGACGAAACCAATGCCCCACCCCAGGGCATGGCCCGCTTTAGTGCGGCTGGAATTATGCGGGTGCCCGCCATAGTGCGAGTAAAATTGGCTTGCACAGATGGAATAGTAATCAACATGTTTCATACCGCTGCATTCAACCCGGACATTAGGGGTCCTCGCTGCGCTTTGAAAAGGTGAGCACAGAGAGCGGTGGTAACAAAAATACAAGGCAACACTGACAATGCAGCAACAACCGACACCCAGCACAGCCAACAGAACACCCAGCCCAGCACCGTCTTACGACCACTACACCCAACACGCCCAACACCCTCCACAAACATCAACAGCCAGGCGTCTATACGTACTGGCCTAGGGCATGAACCGCACGCATACTGTTGGGGGTGTCAAAGCAGCAAATTTCCTATGGGAAAAAAAAATTGAAAAGGTGACCTCGGATCTTCCTGATGGGAAATCGACTGACCAACAAAATTGCACGGAACGGGCCGAAAAGCGCCCTAAAAACACCTGAGGCGCACGCGCGAGGGCGCCGCTCGTGTGTGTGCTCTTGTGTGCCCTGCTGTGGGACACAACACAACACCTTTGCGCGGTCCCACTCTACAACACATGCCTCATGACACACCCGAGCAGCAGCCGGGCGGTGAAGCCACGCAGACACCTGCCGCCGCCGCTGCTGCTGCTGTAAAAAAACAGCAGCAGCAGCAGCAGCGGCGGCGGCGGCGGCGGCGGCGGCGGCAGCGAGGTTGAGCCTGGCCCTCTTCCACGACTTTCTTACTTTTGCCNGCCGGGCGGTGAAGCCACGCAGACACCTGCCGCCGCCGCTGCTGCTGCTTTAAAAAAACAGCAGCAGCAGCAGCAGCGGCGGCGGCGGCGGCGGCGGCGGCGGCAGCGAGGTTGAGCCTGGCCCTCTTCCACGACTTTCTTACTTTTGCCCAACTCCTCCTTCGTTTCCTCCAGCGTTCTCTTTACGACGGTGAGGCTGCCGCGTTCGATAGCTCGCCGCGTGTTATCTTCTGCTGACGCGGCAACCATACACTGCCCCGTCCTCGCTTCAAACTTCGTTTTGTTTTGATTCAGCTTTCGCGCAGCGCGCCTCCTGCTGCCGAACGGCGCGGACCTCGATTATTTTTTTTGGGAGGGTCTGCTGGTGTGGGCGCTGCGGCCCCACTGGAGGGGCCGTTTTCAGACATGTAGATCTCCTAGTTGGCTGATGCGATTCGGATGCGGTTTGTTGTGTGGTAGAGCTGTAAACCCGTGGCAGAGGGCTGTAAGCTCGCTTTTTCGAGAGGAGCAAAGTTCGCCTTGGGCGTGGAGCAAAGTGCTCAAAAAAACATGTTTTTTGTTGTTGCTCGTCCGCCCTGTTTAAGAGAAAATCGAGCTTACAGTCGCCTCAAATGGGCTTGTGTCCAGGTGTGTGTAACGTAGGAAGAGCCACGCTGCTGCCTGGGCGCAGAACTACCTGCACAAACAAACTGAGTGATGTAGTGTTTAATCAGAATAATAGGCCGGCACTCTCAAGAGCCGAAAAAGAACCCAATCCGTGTGCCCCTCCCCCAAAATCGCTGAATAGACTGGTCACATTTTTGGCTCCAAAATCTGCCCGATTGACACCCCTAACTGTACTAACCTAGAGCTAGAATCGGACGAGGAGCTGGAGTCCGATCGGCTACTTGTGCGTCTCCGCCTTCGTCGTCTCCTTCTCCTCGCGCGCTCCCTGTTCCAATGCATTCAGTAGCATTCAGCCATCCACAGGATGGAGTTCCGGTCAAACATGACATAAAAATTCCGGGTATGGGGGAACGGGGAGTAGCCTGGTTTTGGGAGTTTGTCGGTCTATTGAGAACATGGGATCTCGGCTTCAGACGTAACTACCTTTTAGCATCTTCCTTCGACGTCTTCCGGTTCGACATCAAATTCTCGCCGATGATGCACGATTTTTGAGCCTCGACATACGCAGCTAACATCGATCCGGGGATAGGGTGTGTATGTGTGTGTGTGCAGCATACGAAGGAAGGGATGACGCCGGTGTCATGTTCGTTTGCGTCGTAGACATCAGTCCAAGGACAAGGTTATTTGAAACGAGCTGCCGGGGAAAGGGGAACTGAAGCGGCGAGAACGCCTACCGAGAGAACTAGAATATTCGATTTTTCCTCGCATTGCGTCACCGTGCACATTGCGACGAGAGTGAGCACTGGCTGCCGGCGGCGACTCTACTACACCTGGTATCTCCGAAAAAATACGGACATGGGGCCACGCTAAGGGGAGAGGGGAGAGATGTGGCGCGACGAAACGCAAGTAGTTTTGCCGCATCTCCGGAGAGCAAGATAATAGTTTCACCGACGAGCTGGGTCCAAGCCTTGGTAGAGGTGGCCAAAACGACGCCAAACGAGTCTTGTCTTGCCGCATTTCCGGAGAACAACGTTATCTACACTGCTACTGTGCCGTCCGCAGTATGCCGGCTAAATCGACTTTCCAGGCAAAAAAATCGAGCATGTTGTGGGTCTAGACAAGATAAAAAACAATAAGATCTACACACTCTACTGGTCTTATTTGCACGAGGTAATGATACTCCCACAGGCAGAGCAGATGTGCTGTAACCTCTCATTGGCTGCTGCTGCTGCATTGTTGCCAAATCGCCTATGACGGGGAAACTTCCGCGCAAACGGACGACTAACGCGGTATAGCTAGACAAGAATACCTTCCCCAAGCTCTCACCTGCTGCTGCGAGTGCTCCGACTCCTGCTTCGCCCGCTGCTGCTGGAGGCGGTGCTAGGCGGGCTTCGAGACCTGCTCCTGCTCCTCGACCGCCGCCTGCTAACAAAAAAACAACAAATAAGAGGGATGGGTTAACGGAAAGAATGCGAAATAGAGAGACGAATCGATTGAGAGTCGAGGTTGGACCGGGAAACGAACAAAAGCAAGCATGTCTTAAGACGAACGCTACAAGTATACAGAAAAAAAAAAGTCCACGAGAAACCAGTTTTCGACCAGGTCAGAAATCAAAAGTCGAGAGCCCGAGATCGGCGGAGACAAGGGCACAAGACCGGCGTGAAGCGACTACAGAACAGCCGAGAGATGATTTTTGTTGGCAGGAAACGACAGTGTATCGTGATTGCACCAAAAGAAAATTCCGGCGGGGTGGATACCCGTCGTTTGTCTGGGTCCTCCAATCGAGTGCTCCCGCCTTGACGTATCTAAATCAGTCCAAGACTCTGCAGTCGACTCAAAAGAACGCCGGAACCATTCCGGGCTGAACGACGGATACTCCATATTTGAAACCGTTGTTCAATGTGAGGGCCGGGTGGAGGGAGGGAAACCATGGAAAGGTCGTTTCCGGGTTGGAATGGTCGAGCAGGCGGTCTCTTCCGCGGGGGGTTGGACTTGGTGACTACGAACAAACTCCTGTGTGCTCACAACCTTGATCGCGTGCAAGAGCGTTGAGGGCAGACGGATTTATGCGCGTCTTTAACCTTGCCCATTTTTGTGAGCATCAACAACGAGTCGGATCGAAACATAGAAAAAAATTCCAAACAGGAGACAGGAGACAGGAGACAGGAGACGGATGCACGGTACCACCACGGAGAGTTCCTCAACTCTCTTGAATTCTAGCTGCACCTCCTTGTTGTCTAGAGAACACGTCTCGACATAATGTAGGCACACCCATACCTCTTGGAGGCGACGGAGGCGTCAACCATGAGCGACCTACAACGACGGTCTGATTTAGCATCACGAGTCTCGGGGGTTGGACGTGATTTTCTTCTCGCGAAACTTCTAGATAGCCAATAGCAGGAAAGGGCAATCAACTCAAACCCAAAACACAACGTGTTCACCAATACATCTCCAGTCCACTCTTGCAAGCTAACGCAATAGTTGAACAAAACAGTTATCTCAGGAGAGACGACAAAGGGACTGTTGAGTAAATCTCGACCATGTCTGTGCAAAATTTCCCCATTTGCCAGAGACGTTCATGTTGCGTAGGGGTAGAGGAAGTCAGCCTGCTAATATTCCGACGCTACGTGGATGATCTCTACCTCCTTCTGACCTACGAGCTGCCTGAAGAAGTGGTGCCGCACGTCGATTTGCTCGACATTTAAGAGTTGAGGCAGCAAGAGAGAATCGAAGTACCAGTGTCGAATGACGATTACTTGAAGATCAGATTAATCAAGGCGGCGTTGCGTGTGTTCACGAGTGCCTTTGAAGCGTGGCGTGACAATGAAGGACTAGCACATACGACCAGGGTCCAGAGATTGCTGTAGGCGGAGTTCTTGAGGGTTTGGACTGGTTCCGGAGCTCGTTCGGAGAGGAGAAAGTCAAGTATTCGAGAAAGATAAGAATTGGACGTTTAGTGCTCGTAAAAATCACAGCACAACCTGTGCAAGCGCACATTTTGGCCTCAGAATCGCCGCAAGCAGGGTACAATGTCTTCCTCCAGCATATAGCCAGATTAAGAGCCAGGAGCGCGAGAACCTTGTCGATGAGTGGAATGTGCTGAGTCAAAGGCAGGGAGAGTCTAATGAACTGAATCGGAACGGCCGTTGCCTTGTGGACGAGATTGAGACAGTGCGAGGAAGACAGAAATGATGCATAGATGTGCAAAGTCGCACCACCTAACGCATGAGTCGATGAAACGGACGTTGGCGTTGGTCGTGGCTGGGTTCGGAGGCAACGTCGAAGGGCGTTCAGGCGTCGACTTTGGGTTTGGGGCTGGACACATGATCCATATTCCGCGTCGACGCCGATCGAGAGGGCGGCGCAGGACGATCGGCGTCGACGCGAAATGTCGGCACCAAGTCTCAGCCCGCGAGGAGGAGCTCAAGGTCCTACGTTTCAAGCGCGACAAATACGCCAAGGCCATCCTCGACCTCGAGAATCTACAAGCGGAGTACGACCGCCAACGGAGTCAGCTTGCCGCTACCTCACCACCGACCGGCGCAAGGAGGACGCCCTCGTTGAAGCTGGCCGCAAGGCCGACCAACGACGTGAGAAGGACCTACTCAGCCAGTGGGCTGGTAACTGGCTGCTTCTTCCGAAAAAAGTAGCGCCGTAGATTATGAGGCTTCCAGGAAGAAGTTCAAAGAGGCCCGTCTGTAAGCAGGCCTAACCAAGCATAAGCAAAGTCTACATCCATAATCAAGCTGTCATCGTCCAGATCCTCCATGAAGTCATGGTCAGCGTCGAACAGGGAAACGCGCGAATCGTTACCCGCCATGCTTACCGCGCCTAGGGCCAGGCAGAACTGGATGATGTCTCCAGCCCCAAACCCAAAGTAAACGCCTGAACGCCCTTCGAGGTTGCCTCCGAACCCAGCCGCGACCAACGCCAACGTCCGTTTCATCGACTTTCGATTTAGTTTTTGGATGAATTGATTTTCTGGGATATTGACTTCAACATTGAACGATGGAAACTCTTGGAAGTGTGCCTGGTCTAATGATTGGCGAAAGGATAAAATTATATCGTAATTATGCCGAGCGATTGTGAGTTAACGGACTGTACAAGAAGTGTTGTGACAAGATAACAGCATGAGATGGATTTGTCAAGCACTTAAGTTTTGTTTCCAGGTGATTGATATGGGAGTGCAGTAAGGATGGTATATCCGGGTGTCATCTTGCCAATGCAGCGAGTAAGGGGGCAATTGGATGTACTCACAGCATCGAGAGATTAATACAAGCGAGAATTTTACGAGCAGATGGAGCGGGGAGTTTGAGGGTTCAACAGTTGCTGTGGACTAGATTTGGTGGTACCAACTTTGCCACATATGATAGGGTTTACATCACCGGTTATAATTTTGACATTCGAGGTGAAAGATTGACATCTCGGGAAATTTTGACACCAGAAGGTTCCGCCGCGTTCGTGGAGGCAATATTCTCACGACGATACTTTTTCAGACCATGAAAAGAAAAAAGGACATGAACAGATTGACGGCAATTCTCCAGGTGGCACACACGGTCATGTTCTCTCAGCTACCGTCACCGACGCCAGCAGCAAACGCATCCACCACCCCTACTGAAACATCCTACGCGGTCACGTACACACGTCTTGGCGAGTTCGCGCGGCATCGCGTGCCCGGAGTCGCGTGTTAGGCGCGCGCGTTCGATGTTTGCAGAGGCGTGTGTGTACTACCAGCACAGCAGCAGCAGCTTGATTGACTGCAGTGATCAGGGTTGTCCTGCCCCCGAAGGGAGCAGAGAGAGAGGCATAAGGGAGGGTACACGGACTAGGCCGGTCAAGTACCTCTCATCCAACCCCATCGCCTCACGGGGTTGGGGTTTGCGCAGGGGGGCTTGGTGCTGCCAGCAGCTTGCCCGTCGCGTGTTCGACGCGCGCGTTCAAGAGTTGGCAGATGCGTGTGTGTGCTAGCACAGGAGCAGCACCTTGACTGCAGTGATCAGGGTTGTCTTGCCGCGGAAGGGAGCAGAGAGAGAGGCATAAGGGAGGGTGCACGGACTTGGCCGGTCAACTTGGTGCATCTCACCCAACCCCGCCGCCTCACGGGGTTGGAGTTTGCGCTGGGGCGCTTGGTGCTGCCATCAGCTTACCCGGCGACAGCAGTCTCTTTTTTTTTACTTCGGTGGTTCCTAGAGTCAACGGGCACAAGCAGCGCATTTATTTCAAATCAAAATCTCAACGGTGACTTCGGACTGGCGGCAAGCCTCAAACGTCAAAGTTCCACGTCAAAACAATGTGTAAACCCTCTATTACAGGACTGAGGGCGTGGGTGTCTACAGCGGAAATGGTGTTTGTGGTTTATGGTTTCTCACTTCTTCCTTTTGTGTGTGTAATCAAGTCTTTTCCCTGGCTTCCGCGCCACTAAAGGCTATCACGCCATCCAACTTCCCACGCCTCCAGGACTTCCACGTCCTTGCTCACACCTTTGTAACACGGCTTGCTCGCCACCTCTACGCTCCACTACGAAGTAGGAATAGCCCACCACGCCTACGGATAATTCCTTTATTTTACCGTTCAGCGGCCTCCACGCCGCTGGCTCTTTTGTTTCCCACCACGGGACCCTGCGCCGAGGCACAAAGCTACTCAACAGGGGTACCCGCGGCGGAGGCGAAATTCGCCCCAGAGGTTGGAGACCAAAAAGCAAGCATCACCACAGAGATCAGACCTATGATAAGGGGCGGGTTGCGGCGGGGGGTGGGACGCCATAGCACCGGAGGTGCCACTTTACGGGGTCCGCGGTGATCGTCTCAGGAATAACAAACGGTCTTCCTCCGATTGGCCTTATTTCCCGTGGAGAGTGCGGCATAACAAATAGCACCGTGTTCCTTCGCTTGTGGGGTTCTATGTCTGTTTGAACGTGGCTTTTCGGTGCGCAGCGGCCCATACGGCAGGCTTTCTGTTGATGGAGCATGCACAACTGACACACGAAACCGTGCAAGACGACCGTAAGTGCCTGCTCTCTACCATGCTACACGGTAGCGCTGCAAGGACCACCATCGGTTCGCAGACTCTTGTTGAGAAACGATAGGCTCGGCGATTCGGCAAAAGGCGGGTAGACGGGCGGCAGAATCCGTCGAAGCGAACGGTCTGACCGCCTTATCATCTTCTCAGCGCGTCATCATGCACAGGCGCCATACAGAAGTGCGGCGAAATCGGTGACCCAAGGAGCAACATGTGGCGCCCCCGTGCCAAGGGCGGGTCCTATCTATACTTGCTCGTGCACACGTTCGCTGACGTGTTTGTAGCATGCCTTCTAGAGGACCGTCTGCACGTGACTAGTTTGTCCCCAGGAATCGGTGTAATATGTGAGGTGGCTGTGAGAGCATCTCCCATGATGAGTCTGACACGTCGACCCTTTTGGGTAAACAAGACACGAACACACGTATTCGAGGAAATCCTTAATCAAAACGGAACACAGTGTGAGCTGCTACGTATTTGCCCAATGTGAAGCACTCCAAGCGTTCAAGCTGAAGTCTCTTCGTGACGAAAAGTTTGCTGCTGTTGGTCAACCGCTGGGAAGCATGGCCATGCCGTGTTTGGGTAGATCTTGCGTAGAGGTGAAGAAGAATGCGGTGGTTCCAAGACTTCACACCTCATCCTGAACAACCAAACACGAGCGCTTCGTGCCAGTACAAGAGCATCTGACGACGGTACAAACGTCAACTCCGGCGATCTTTGATGCTGCTCATGTCTATAGGCACAACGGCCAACACAAAAAAAACACACACACCATTGCCATCAAAACCGACGCCAGAGTTGCACCATGTTCACAGACTCATCAAGCATCAGCCATGAATGAAGCTGCTACAAAGATGTGAAGATCCTAGCAGCCACGATTTGCAGGTACTAGCGAAACAAGGTGATGTGCCATCCCGGCGGATCGAGGTGCCAGCAATCAGCAAAGCTCAACAGGAACTCCTCGGTCACACATACGACCAGAAGTCAGCTTTCAGCAAGCTGGAGAAGAATGTCAGTGCCCTTGTCACAGCTGCAGCTACATGTCGAAAACCTCACTCGAAGACGCTGGATGGAACAGGAATCATCTTACACTAGTGTTTCTGAGTATCCACCTTCACGAATCCCCTTTTCACGTGCAAGAACAACATGGAAGGCGGCGATGCGCCCGGTGCTCTCTTGGCGGGGGGTATCATAACAAGAGGGAGAACCCCTGCCTCTTCGAACATCTCTTGCACAGCAGACCTTCGCAACGTGCTCACGCCGTACCGCACGGAACCAGCAGTGACCGGCGGCACTGCTGTTGCGCTAAATTCAGGGCAGGGGAGGGTGAGTGACCTATGCTATATCTGCCGAGGTGGGAAAAGAGGTCCTCGTGCGAGACCGTACGACTCGGTTGGGACATCGTTGCTCAAGATCCTAACTGCACTGCTACCGCTGCTCCCTGCCCACAGGTGATATCAGGGAGGTGTCAAAACAGGGCGGCGAATTCTTCCTGGATTCAATCCGATCCGCACACGTGCCTCCCACTGGCTTAGAGTTCAAGCAGACAGCACGCAGCCGCGGAGATGTGTCATGTGGCGATTCCGCCCGAGGGATCGATTCCGCCCAAGGATGTGAGAGAAGAGCGAGGGACGGGCGCAAGGACACTTCGGCCACCGCGCGCGTGCGTCTTCGGGGAAGGAAGGCTTACCAGGGCAAGCAAGGGTAGGACGTGCCCTGTTTCTCTCTGTCTCTGAAGTAGTCCATAGGGGCTAGTGGTCCAGACTGCCTCTGCGGCCGTCATGAGCTCTACCCGCGCCGGCTGGAATGTTTTGAAATCTGCTGCTCAAGACTACTTACTACACTGCTGTAGCAAGAGACCACGAAACTTCTGAGATCTCGGCTGCGGTTGTGCATCGTATAACAATCTTACACTTGAGGCGCCTGCGAACACAAGCCAGCGCAAGGTCCGAACACACAACACGCGCTTGCCCAAAGTGTGTGCGTTGCTTCCCAGGAGCAGCAGAGAGGCATGGTCAAGAGAGGGATGCCACCCCTTCGGCGCGGCTCTGCTTGGCCATGTGAACGAAATGGTCGCATGGTTTACTTGAAATTAGAGAAGGACATCACTTTTCGGGGGAGTGCGCGCCTTCCGAACATATGATACCGGGGCACTCACCTCGTCGGAGCACAGGCAAGAGATCCGTAGCCCCCCTTGGGCACGCCCTGGCTCTGCCGTCTGTTCATTGGTGGTTGTCTTTGCGTCGCTCTAAGGCTGCCTCGGCTCTCCCCTCCGCTTTCACCCGCGAGATGTGTGGAAAAGCGCAAACCTAGATAATAAAATTCAAGAGCTTGCACGCCAAGATCCGCATGCCCGTCGTCTCTCGCCCCCCTCCGCTGGGGTCCTTCTGCATGAAACCTGTCGCAGCTTCCCCTGTTCTACGCCTTCCCTTGGTGTGGTCGCAACTTTGCTCGCCTCTCGTGTGCCACCCTCGACTTGCGACTACTGAGTCACGGAACCCCTGTCGACGACACCCCTTGTATTCTCGCTCAAGAAACCACGGAGCCTCTCGGGTTTCTCATCTCAGCACAACAACACCGACCACGGAACAGGCAAACAGCAAGCTCTGTCTGTCAGCGCTACAAATCAGACAGAGCCATCGCTTGTTCATGATTTGTGGTGGTCGTTGGCAGTTCAGGTCATCCACTACTCCTGCGCGCGATGATCTACAAGCGTAGGAGCACTCTATCCTCCACTTCGGATAGTGGGATTGGTTCAGACAAAGCAACGGGCGGAGAGAACAGCACGGGAATGGAGCCAACTTCTGCAAGGGCAGCTTCCGCAGGAGTTCTAACCGCCGCCGCCGGCGGCACCAGCAAGGCTCCGCGGTTTGGCTACCCGGCGGGGGAAGTTAGCGAAGGCTTCGGCAGCAGCGGGCGGTTTCTTCGAAGAGACGCGAATGGGGAATCGATCGCGTCTCCTTCGGCTGTGGACCGGAAGAAGCGAAGAGGATCGCATACGACGGCGATATCGACGATATATTCTCGGTGGTTTCGGGCGATCTGTTTATCAGGTGTGGTGTGAGAGGGGAACAGTAGCGGGTGACGGTCTGTACAGCAGTAGCAAGAGGGGTTTCGAAGCTGCCTACTACGCCAGCAGAGAGAAGTATGCCTCCTGGTTATTTCTCCCCTTTCGTTGGATCTAGCCCAGCGGAAGAGATGGACGCCTGGCCTGCAAGTTGGGGACTACTGCTTGTAGCAGGGTTGAATTTGTACCGTACACGACTACTGCTGTAGTACCTGTTGGAACAACAAACACGCACGCATGCCCACGCCCAGGCACACACGACGCCGACATCAATCAAGGGTGGGGGCGGAGGAGCTTATACGAGCGAGCTTCTGCTGTAAGGTGTACCCGCTAGACCTCAGTTTCTACAGAGTATTACAGCAGTACTTCGGCGGCGATGCATCGATCGCCTCATAGTGCTGCCATTCTCGATTAAACACAACAACCGCCGTAAGTCGCCGAGATGCAGGCAGATGGCGTTGCTTTCACCGGGCAAACGAAAAGCAACACAAAGAGTACTCCGCTAACCGCTAACGCTTTAATCGTTTCTATTTTATCCTAGACCCTTATCTGGAGAGAGATGGATTCGTTGTCTCATCATTTGAAAAAAAAAAAGGCCTGCCTGTCGCGAGGTGTTCATGTGCATCAAGTATGTATCACTGGCTGCATGCTGCTCGGAGATTCATATCAAAGCAGCACGTCATGTATGCAGCATGCTACTAAGTCACTTGTAAAAGTATCCCGTGGACTCTATCCACCGGAGGAAGATAGCATGTACTGTAGAGATCAATAATACGGTTGCCAGACTCGACGGCCCAGAGCTACTCTGTGTAGCAACATGTCAATGCGCGCGGAGCAAAAGACGATTACCGTAATCATCGGGGTCTTGGCACATACCGGGGTCTCGGCGCATATCGGGGTCTTGGCGCAGGGTGTGCGGAAAAAAGCGGGTTCCGAATGATTTGCTAGATTATCGCACAGGTATTGTTGTATATATGTGCGGTAAGGTTTGGCGGTAGGTGATACCCTTTCACCAGCATCTTGTGCTGGAAATTCCGGATACTGTGGGAGCTTGAATCGCGTGCTCCACTGCTACTGCTGCCCTTGGCACCATGACGATGTTCAAAAATGTGGTTTTTGTACTCTTTGTTCTCTTCTTTTCGTTCTGAAGAATCAAGATCGGCAAATCGGCAAACGGCATCCACTCAAAAATCCTAAACGCAGATGAAATAAAAAACGAAGTAAAAGATCACACCAAACTATCACTACGAGCTACCAACGTCCTACTACTGTACTTCCTAGGCGGGTTGAACTCTTCTTCGTGCCCGCGTCCCTACCATCGCACAAACATCCAATCTCACTGGCAATACCAAAGAACTATGATTCGAAGTTCGGTTACTTCTCCTTCGGCGCCCCCGCCCCCCTGCCCCTCCACGACTTCCACGTCGCTGTCGCCCAAGACCTCCACCTCGCTGTCGCTCTCATCAGCGACGTAGGCCAGCAGCTTCCCCTCGACCTCCTTCGGGAGGTCGAGTCACGTCGGGGTGCTCAGCGAGCCACACGGCGTGCTGCTCCTCGAGAAGGTCGCGGTAGTCTTCCCCGAAGTTGTGTTTGCACCAG
>CACKRE030002880.1:348809-358912 GCA_902602495.3 Ectocarpus sp. CCAP 1310/34
CTACAACCCATGTCTAAGCAAAAGCTTGTCGAGGAGCGAGGGGAAGAAGGGAGAAAAAAAGTCCTGGTATGCCGGTTTAAATAAAGTGGTCCTTAATTGGGGGGTGGTCCTTAATAGGCACATTTACTCTGTATCTCGAGCTGGAGAACACAACAGTCGATGGTATCAACACATTCTCACCTCACCTCTTCGTGAATGACAACATGCTCTCACCCAGTCACCAGTTGGTCACTCCGACATGCGTCCGACGCAAGGTCGAATGCCGCATCACCCAACCAAACAACACTACACCGAGACTCTCCCCTGACCCCTCTTCCCCACGGGCAACGCAACTCTACGCGCATCGCCCGTATTCACCCCACCCTCAACCCCCAAGGTTTGACAAGGAATATACCCTCTCCGCCGTTTTGTACCACCCTCCCCAACGGTGTCGTATTTTACCGGGCCAGCCAGAATTCATCCCATCTTCTGAGACTGAGCTTCTGGCTTACAAAACTATTTTCCAGTTCCTGAGGACACTAGTCCCTGTCAGAGACAGAGGCCGGTGCTCTGGCAGTATTCTCCCACTGCCAAGGGTGGCTATTTCCTTTCGTGAGATGTGACGAGGAGAGAGGTACAAAAAGAGAGTGACCAGAGGGTCGAGAGGGGCGAGCCGGAGGCTCCCCCATCTCTTCCCTCGGCAAGCGGCCATGGACTTCGGAAGAGACAAATCTCCTCGGTGCTTTACTTGCCACTTCTCCCGATGGCAAGTTACCCCGAGGAATCATATCTTCCTATACTTTGTATGTGCACAAATGGTTGGTTATATATTCCGACATGTGTCCTCCACATCACCCCCCCCTCTATGCGCCACAAGTCCATCTGTGCTAAAGATGTGCTTTTGGCGTTCAGAGACATGAGTGGCTCATGGAGACGCATGTATCGGAAATAACCTATATCCATTGTGCAACACCATCGACTACATCTAATTATCGTACAACGCGTGTTGAGAAAACACGGGGAGTCTTCAGACGGTCGATGAATGTGGTCCATACTAGTATAGTCTAGAAAAAGGTGGGTACTGGGCTGTCATGATGACAGCTAGGGTACTAGAAAATTTGTCATGGTCATGATCGCGTGACATGCCATGTGTGGGGATGATGTGGAGTAGACTTGTAATGAGGTAAACCTCTGGCAAGTCCACCTAGGCATCATAAATAAGATCTTGGGATAACGGTGGCTAAAAAAAAATATCCTCCTCGCCAGTGTTTCCCCAAACACTGATAGAATAGGTTGTTTCCAATGAACACAACCTACCACCGTGGCTACCGGTCCTGTGTTAGTGATGGACACAGGATGATGGTAGTAGACAAATGTCCCAAGTCTAAAAATAGTAATGCTAGCTGCTAGAGATGATCGAAATGCATCAATCATTCAATTTTCGTACTGGGCTATCATGATGACAGCTAGGGTACTAGAAAAATTTCCCATGGTCATGATCGCGTGACATGCCATGTGTGGGGATGATGTGGGGTAGACTTGTAATGAGGTAAACCTCTGGCAAGTCCACCTAGGCATCATAAATAAGATCTTGGGATAACGGTGCCAAAAAAAAATTATCCTCCTCGCCAGTGTTTCCCCAAACACTGATAGAATAGGTTGTTTCCAATGAACACAACCTACCACCGTGGCTACCGGTCCTGTGTTAGTGATGGACACAGGATGATGGTAGTAGACAAATGTCCCAAGTCTAAAAATAGTAATGCTAGCTGCTAGAGATGATCGAAATGCATCAATCATTCAATTTTCGTACTGGGCTATCATGATGACAGCTAGGGTACTAGGAAAATTTCCCATGGTCATGATCGCGTGACATGCCATGTGTGGGGATGATGTGGGGTAGACTTGGAATGAGGTGAACCTCTGGCAAGTCCACCTAGGCATCATAAATAAGATCTTGGGATAACGGTGGCTAAAAAAAAATTATCCTCCTCGCCAGTGTTTCCCCAAACACTGATAGAATAGGTTGTTTCCAATGAACACAACCTACCTCTCTCTCCTGTGTTAGTGATGGACACAAGATAGACTAATGGTAGTAGAAAATTTCCCAAGTTTACAAAAGGTGAAAATGGTAGCTGTTAGAACGATAGTAAGTGTTTCAATCGTTTAATTTCCGGGCCCTGATTCGTTTTCGCTTGCTAGTTCGGCAGGGCAATGTAACATCACCCGGCTTGGGAGCAGTGCGAGGTGGGGTTAAACTAGAACTCGTATTTAGTGTTCGTCGTCGTTTTCTAGTTTTACGCGGTGACTCTGGGTCACTGTGCACAACCGATGTTCGAGACAGACGCTGTTTAGAGTTCTTGGTTTGTTCCCGCTGTCGTTTCCTGGTTTCACTGGGTGATTCTGGGTCGCCCTGTGTAACTTGGGTACGAGACGAATTTTTATTAGTGGGGCCGGTGTCCAAACCACAACGGATTCGGTAGGCAGCTATCATTTCCTGACATTGTGGAATTTCGTCTGCTCGGTATTCAAGGTCGGACTCAGGGCCATACCCTCGAAGGCGCAAACGGTACCTGTAGTTGTACGGGGTTTTCGGTCCCCGACCACTCTTATGGCTTACCACTTTGTCGACGACGTAGGACTCAATTTTTGGTTGAGTTTCGTCAGGATGGTCTAGCTCGGGCAACGGAATCTGGCGGCCTAAGAAAAACTCGGAAAGTTTGTCGAAGTCCGGCGCAGGTGGTGTTTTCCTAGCATAGTACCGTTTAATATGGGCTAAATGGACTGAAACTTCTCGAGTTTCGTTTTGACGTCGCACTCTATATACCACTGGGGATAGTTGGGAGCAAACAACGTAAGGTCCACGCCACGGTAACAGCAATTTTGGGTTTGGGCCGTCCGAATCTTGGTACGGTCGGTATACCAGTACTAAGTCACCACGTTTAAAGACAGGTATAGGACGCAATTTAGCGTTCTTGTCAGCTTGTTTCTGTGTGCGTTCCGACAGATTGCGGCGCGCTAACTCAAAAACAACCTGTAAATTTTCCTGTGTGGCTTTTAGAGGATTCTTCGGTATTTGCTGTTGTTCCTTGATGAGGAATACCGAGAATGATATCAACTGGTAGTCGGGGCTTCCGACCAAACATGAGGAAGAATGGTGTTTCATGCATGGTGGAGCTATACGATGTGTTGTAAGCCAGTTGAATAAAAGGCAGCAGTGATGCCCAGTTGTCGCGGTTCATAGAGCTATGCATGGCAAGCATTGCGTGCATAGNCTTTACTTGCCACTTCTCCCGATGGCAAGTTACCCCGAGGAATCATATCTTCCTATACTTTGTATGTGCACAAATGGTTGGTTATACATTCCGACATGTGTCCTCCACATTACCGCAAAAAAAAAAAACGGAGGTAAAAAAAAAACCGGTAACCTGGTTGCCGAGTTCACGAAGTGAATTGGCTTGTTTTACAACGTCTTTGCCAAGCGACGAAAACCCAATCCCGATGGCAAACACCGAGGGGGTCGGCTTGTTTTACAACGTCGTTCCAAGCGACGAAAACCCAACCCCGATGGCAAACACCGGGGGTGGGGGGCATGGGGGGGGTCTCGTCTTCTGCACCCGCCGCTGGAAACTGCTCTGCGGTGGGAGCCTCGCCCTCGGGTTCGTAATCCAGGATTTCCACATTTTCGCACAGGAGTTCCACATTGCCGCTGGACATGGTGTCCTCTATGTTAACAAGAACAGGGCCAGAGAGAGGGTAGCTACGATCGATTGTGGAAAGGGCAGCAGGGCCAGAAACAGCAGATGTAGGATAACCAACCGCAGTTGAGGCAGCATCACCAAGAGCAGCGGAAGCAGTAAAGCCGGGTGCAACTTCGGGAAGCAAGCCGAGGTCCATGCGAAAGGCGGAGATATCCAGAAGATAGCATACGCCCAGTGATAAAACCTTGGTGCACACGAGGTTGAAGCGCATCCAACCAAGCAGAATAAGCGTCCAAAAGCACACCATGCCACGCACAAACAGCAGTAGAAGCTAGCACAAAAGGGTCTGTGTTACATGCAGACACGAGGTTTTCCGACCAAAAGACACGCAGAGCAGCACGGCGTTCCTCCGCAACTGGTGCCGAAGTGCGAGCAAAGACCTCCGTGGGTTTGCGCTGTTGAAAGGTTTCCAATTCAAATGCTTTGCGGGTGAACGATTCCCCGAAAAAAAGTGCCATGTGATTTCGAAAAATGGAGGGAAGGCTGGTGGGGCGGCTGACATCCAATTTGTGTGCACACATCGCGTTCCAAGTCGATGCAAGCGGAGTCAAATCGGAGAGCACAACAGGAAAATCCGCGGACATCGGCCGGTACGCCGGCATGAATGCAGTAGAAGAGGTGGTAGCAGACGTGGGAAGCATGCTGGCATCTCGGTCCCACTACACAAGGCCAGCAACTCAGGACGCTCCATGCAGAGGGTATCCGCCACAGAAATCACTTCATGGACCGCCGATGCAGACAAAATAGCTTTCGAGGGACGGCGAACGTACGAAACATCACCCAAAACATCGCGATGGCCTCCGAGGCGCGTATCCTTTGCAAGGTCCCAGTCCCGCGGGCGCTTCGCAAAAGCATCACAAGCCAGCATCTCTACAGGAGAGGAAGCAAAGAAGAGGCGAAGTCTAGATTCTCGTGGGTGGTGAGACCAAATAACAAGCAACCCGGTGGTTGTGAAAAAAGCGTGGCAACAACACACAGCAGTAGTGTGGAAGCCGCGTCCAGCACCCGCTTACCGTGTAATGCCAGCTGACGCCAAGTTTCAAGGAGTGATGCCGTGGGCGGTAGCTTGCTCCTAGAGATAGATGAAGGTTCTGTCGTTGACACGCTTGTCCACGACCACGTTGAGATGGGAAAGTTGCTTTTTATTGCTGAGAGACGATCAGCAAAGGTCTGGGATGAAGTGGGGATCCAACTTCATCTCAGGGGGTACACAGAGTAGACAATTCTAAGGGGGTAGGGGTCAGAAGGGTATACCTCCTGACCGACCCGCATCCTATCAACAATAAGATGTGCCTTATTCATGCTAGCAGCCACACTCCTTAACATTTATGCATTGATGGCAAAAAAAAAGGCTTCCTCTACCTAGTCTAAATTGTGCTTTTGTTTGGGAGTTTTAACATTGCACATTTTGGGAAGCCAACCTCCACAGCAACCCAACCAGCGCGAAAAGGTGACACGCTCACAGAGTGCGCACACAATTGCTACTGTCGTGTAGCGGATGGCCAACATGGTTGAAGGTCGCGCTAGAGAAGAGCAGTACAGCAGTAAAACACTCGATGGAGCAAAAGTGCGGTGGAAATGGACACATGACATGAGATACCATACCCCCTGGAACGATTTTCAAAGCTTCAAGTACACAACGAACAAATCAAAGGATGTGTTGTCGGAAAGATCTCGACGAGACGGTTCCAACGCCGCCATTTTGGCACCGTCACTGCTCTTCCTGCCAAGTAATCGAACTTTTTTCTAATCGGGCTAGGGGTGTGACATCTTATGCAAACCTACGGTACACACGTACACACATACATCTCCCCGACACAGATATATGGTTCTTCCGACGAACCGACACGTGGCTCCGCACCAGCACCTGGCTCCAGGACCGTTCCGTTGGCACTTTGATTATATCTTGTGGCGTGGTACCGAGTATACTGAGTACCTGGTTGTGCTACATAGACTATGGGCTGAGCGATACAATGCTGCCGGCTATACATCGTATTGCACACGCAGATGTGTATGTATCTTCCACGCAGACACACTCTGAGCTGGATCGGACAACAATTGCCCTGCATTTGTAGGTTTGGAGGAGCGAAAGAAACTGTGCGCAAGAAGATAGAATCTTTACTGCTTGACGTACACTATGCGCAGTCACAAGATACGTCCGTTATACAATTTAGGGCCATGGGCACACCGCATGCCACTGTCCACAGCACGTACACGTTTCGCTCCATCGAGGTGTGATAGTGGTAGACGTCAGCGCGGTACACAGTAGTACATGGTCTACAGTCTACGCGGACCAGCGTTGAAGTGGACCGCGCATTTCGTCGAACCAGGAAAACCCACTGCCGCCGGAAGACACACCAAATGCGATCTCTGTTGCATGCACTTCTCGCAGCACTGCTTTCCGCGGTCGGCGGAACGTCTGGAGCCGCCTCTCCAATACAGCCTGCGGTGGTCGAGTCGTTTGCGCAAAGCGCGCTCCTTTCAGTGCGTGTCATTAACGGAGAGTCAGATAATGCCGGGGACCATGAAGCCATGGCAGTGGTCGTGTCGACAATCACAGAGATGGTGAGGGTAGGGTGTGTATGGATGGATATGGATTGCCCGTACCATCAGGGCCCTGTCTCTGTCTGGATCAAATCAAAGATCTTTGTGTGTGATCGCTAAAGCTTGCCATCAGCCCGTGTGCGAGGGCCAGATGTCATGGACAATCCATATCTGTCCATAGACATCATCACTCGACGTCGCGGAGTGTTTTCGAGGAATTGTCATCGGCCAGGCGCACGACGTTTAGACGAAAAGGTTTCAGTGCCTCGAGCCTGGCACTTAGGATATGCAGTGACAGCCGCATCATGCAGTGCATATTTCTGGTACTCCCCGTTGCTTGTCTGGTCTGACCAAAAGGACTCCGACGGCAAGCCGGTTGGGGTCGAGGGATCTCCGCTCTTCTTCGACAGTGACAACATCTCCATCTCCTCAACAAGACGAAGCGGCGTGTACCAAGATGGTCTTGCGGCAGAAGAGGTATGGAGACTGACGGCTGTGAAGACAACAATTGTTCCAATACGCGTCGCATTATCTTGAGTCTATAACTAGGGGCCCGCGCAGTCTCGTCTCATGTTCGTAAGAAATATATAGACCACAATCTGTCCTTCACTCTCTCCGGGAGAGAGTGGAGGTCGTACGAAACACTGCACGCATAAACGGTAGGAGGGTTGCGTAGACTGAGGATATTTCGGAATGATGCGCAGGTGTCCTCGGTAGCGACAATTACGGGCACGGCGACGACGGTAAGCTTGGTTGCTACCAACTATCTGGGCGACGGAAGCACCTCAACCTTCGAACCGTCAACAATCGTTGAGGTGAGCGAGAGGAAACATAGAGGAAATGGGGGAGTTCCTGCTGCTGTCGTATAGAGCGAGATAGTCATTAGGACAACCATAGAATCAATTGTTATCATTACAAGCGAAGAAAATGTTTTGCCTGCGTTGTCGTTTGTCGTTTTTCTCCGTCGCCTGCGGTGTCCACTTAGGGTCTGCTTTTCCTTTTGCCGCAAGGCATTTCTCTACATATATCAAACAAGCAGAGCACCACGATATCCTTGGCATCCACCCCCTGAACCGTGATAACCAAAAGTTAACCACATGGCCAGACTTTTCCATCGTGAACTTCGACGTGCTTACGAACATGAGCGAAAAAAATGTTTTTGCGGCAGAAAACCTCTGCCGTATCAATTCCTCCGACCTCATTCTCGTCAGACAAGGTTCGCCGTCTACCTGCCCTCGGTGTTGGTGATACTTGTCCCCCAATAGCACCGAACTATAAGCCGAGACGTAGATCGTCAGAGTAGCAGATGCGCCAACATTTCATCCTTGCATGCAACACAGCTGAAGATCGAAATCATTCCGCCCAGGCATCGCCCATACTTCCCGCAACACACTTACCTCAAGCTGTGCCTTCGGGCCCTTGGCGCTGCGACCGTGCAACACACTTGTCCTAGGTCGGGAACGAGACCGTGAGACTGGATGTGCGGATCAGCGACTGGTCGTTTTGCACTCCGTTCGGACGGGATGGGGGCCGCCGGTGCATGGCCGAGCCACAGGACATTTTCCTCGAGAACGAGGGAGCCCTCCCGCTGCCCCCCGCCCCGCCGCCTCCACACACCCTTCTCATCCCTCGCTGTGACGGGGAAACGGTAGCCACCTTTCGCTTCGTGTGCGACCCCAGGCTGGTGGAGTGCGCCGACATCGTTTCGGTGAAGTACTACCTGGGAGAGGCCGACCAAGACCCCGGCCAAGCTCCCAACACGGCGACGATTGGGGTTGCGAGGGGCGGCGTCGAGAATGGCACCAGCACTAGCAGCAGCGGCGCTCTTGAGGAGTTTTGGGGAACCGGCTTGTACGAGCGCAACCTCACCAGCGCCGAGGTGGGCTCGTTCCTGAACGTGAGCAGTCTCACGCCGGGTCTGGACTACGTATTTTGGTCGGTTTGGGAACACGGGAACGGCTCGGCCCCGGAATCCAACAGCAGGGACTTCGACCTTTCAAGGGTGCAATACTGGTGAGCGAGTGAGGAGTGAGATTGATTGTCAAATTGCAGACTGAGCAAAGAGGTAAAATGTCGGTGCAAGAACGATGCTGACAAATAGAGCAGCGAGTGGGAATAGTAAGGGTCTGGTACATACTTGTTAGTTTAAATTTCAGTAGTTCTTGAGGTTTACCTCGCCTCCAGCTGCAAGCACGAACTAAGTCTGCGGGAACCTATCGATGCCCAACCTGGCAACCAACGTGACCGCCCCTTGAACCAATTCCATCCTCCTTATATGCAAGCAGGCAGTGTCCAGGCACGACGATCGAGCGGAACTTCGAAGTCGGGATGTCGCTAAGCGTATCACTAGCCGTGAATGGCTCCACCGCTCTGGTTCCTTTGTGCGGCAACTCTGTCTCTGCATCGTCACCAGACAGCAGCAATACTGGCCCGACAAGCAGCCCCACTAGTGGCAGTAGTAGTTGCCAGAAAATTGGTGCGGGCGGCGTTGCTACCGAAACTTCTGGTCCCAGCAGAAGGCTTAGCGATCCAGGCGACGAAAGCCACGCCTCTCCTGCTCCCCGCGCTCGACAAGGTCGAGGCTATCGCCTACTCCAAGACGATCAAGGTACCAGTGCGTCCCTCGACGAAACAAAAGGAGGGGCTGGCTGGGCGTGGGACTCGGATGGGCCGATCTTCGGACTTGGAGAGCTCTCCAGGATTCGTCTCTCGAGTCATGTTTTGCTGTTGGGCGACGATGACAACGACAGTAGTGACTACAAAGAGTGGACCCCGCTCCGAAACACCTCTTCGGTCGTCACTGCAGCAGCAGGGGCGACCGAGAACGAGGAGGGGGGAGGAGGCCGCGCGGGCATGATCACGGCTTCGTTGGAGCCCTTCGACTCGCAGGCTGTGTTCTCCGCGCTGCTGTTCTTCAGCAAGGTGGAAGTCGTTCAGGAGGAGTCTGCAACGGGGGTCGAAGGTAAAGCTATTGTAGCGTAGTGTATTGGAGTGTGCGGAGCGTTTAAGTGTAACATGAACCCGACCCTCTACAGCAGTTAAAGATAGGCGGCGAGGGTCGAGTGGTGCGTCGATGGCGATGCATGCGACGTTGCGAGACCATAGAGGAAACCGTCGTTGCTAGACGGGCTCTGTCATTCGTAGCCGGGACTACCTGCTGCACGCTTTTTCCCTTGTCTGTTTTCATTGTCAATAGTCGAGACTGAAACAACAAGATCTGGATTACGTCCATGCGAACACCATGCGTAGACTACCCGGAAACTGATGATCGTCGTTTCATGTATTCTCTTTGCACCAAAAGGCGACCACACACACGCGGTAACCATGTGAGCATTGATTTTTTCGCTCTCTCTGTGGTGCCGCTTCAATAAAGTCTCAGTGGCAACGTGGGTGGCGATCGCATTTGGGTTCTTGCTGTTGTGGCTTCTCGGATGCTATGGAGTTAAGCTTGCCAAGCATCGCCATGCCGCTAAGACATGGCCTTCAGCCGTAGCTCGAGCAGCAGGTGAGTTCTGCGCAACCTCCTGACAATGCACTTTGGCTGCTCTCAAATGAAATGTCCCTTGGGCTTGCACAATTGCCAATGTTTGGTGGGTGTGGAAACCGTCAGCATTTTTTAAGACGAACTATCGTATCTCATTATAATTGTAACGAACGAACTCCACGTTGCAGGAAAATGAAGCAGTCCAAAAATTTCGCAGGATTAGAACTAGAGCGCCTCAAGGTTCAAACCAGGGAACACAAGCAAATGTTACAATTTCCCCCCATCGAGGTGTACCACAGTTTGCGCGAAACTCCCCACCCCCCCCCCCTCACCCC
>CACKRE030002880.1:362421-389086 GCA_902602495.3 Ectocarpus sp. CCAP 1310/34
GGGGGGGGGGGGGGGGGGGGGGGGGGGGGGGGGGGGGGGGGGGGGGGGGGGGGGGGGGGGGGGGGGGGGGGGGGAGTGAGAAGGCGTTTCGATGACGGTCGTCTTGTCGTTGGACAGCGAAAAAAGGCATCGGGACAGATTGAACTTGGCGTCCACCAATCAGCTGTCTCCATTAAACTTGGCGTCTACTTGGCGTCTTGTCTATTTTCGAGTAACTTTGGTAACCAACCAGCTCAGAGACCAAGACACATCAGCCGGGAACCTGGGCGCTGCAACTGGCGCATACCACACGCCCACATCAGGATAGAACCAGCAGAGGCCAATCTGGTCTCTGTGCACGAAGTTTCGCAACGTGAATCCACACTAAATGTCGACAAGCACGCAGCAGCACCCAGAGGGGAGCTAACAGCGAGGAGAGGGAGCTCGAACACACACGCACACGCGATTATTTATGTCGAGCTACAGCAGACAAGAATACCCACACCCAGGGATCCGTGCATGCTTTTGTATCGTCTGCACGCCCGTCCTCTCGCCCGACCACGCCAAGTAATGCTACAAGCGTGGATTGTGGTTGCAACAGCAACCACGCTAAAGTAACCACACATCAAGAGCGCAGGAGAAAGGGAAAAGTAGGGTATCTGATAGTTCAAGCATGAGAAGAAGGCTACAAAAGTGTCGACCCGAGAATTTCTTGTTAGACTTCCATGTTCCGTTGGTTTTCCGTTTGCTTTTTGCCGCTACCGTCGAGAGTAGCGTACGGGTTGAGGATGAGTTTCCTCGAATGAATCCATGAGAGCGATACCGAAGTTATCCGAAAAGCTGACGGCACACATGTCGCTGAAGAATAGTTGGTTTTATTTCAACGCTCCAACACCTTATGTATCCACCACTCTCTTGGTGTTCTACCCTCTGCTACCTTCTCTCACCTTGCAGTTGTAAGCCCCAGACCTATCGACTGGAAAGCAAAACCCAAGAACATCCACACGCCGAGCTCCGCTCCGGCACGCCACGTTTCCGCAGCAGCAGCAGCACCACCACCACCATCAGCAGCACCCAACTCTCCCCCTTCTTTGTCCCCTACACCTACTTGACCAGTTAAAAGATCAGGGATGGACGGTGTATCTCGGAGCACCCCTGGCGTCCATGGCGAGAAGATCAGCGCCGCGATACCGAACCGGGCAAAGTTTGTCACCCCAGGGCTTAGGTCCTCCTGCAGAATGAGCTTTATCACGGCGTGCTGCGTGCCCCAGAGCAGCGTCACCGCGTTGAGCAGTGCAAGAGGGAGCAATGACGATGCTTCGATTCCTGTTGCCTCTACTCTGTCTGGCGGCTCTGGAGTCGAAGGGTGACTGCTGCTGCTGCTGCTGCTGCTGCTGCTGCTGATGCCTCGCTGTTGAACCCCAACTTCCTCCTCACCAGTCATGACGTTCGTTGGGGGCAGCCAAACATCCTCGGCAGAAGAATCCCGCGCAGCACACAGCAGTAGCACATTTTTTCTTCGGCCACTGCACAGAGCTCGTCGTGGCGCATCGTTGTAGACGGGCGTTTCCCCCAGAGCGGAGGCGACTGCCGTGTTCCTGCGTCGTCGTCGTGGTGCCTTGAAGATGACGTTCGTGCCTTCGCTGTGTCTGGCAACATCCCACAGAGGTGTTGCCGGAGGCCATCGAGACACTTTACTACACGCATGGATATATGATGGCGTTCCGGACCCGGTCACTGCTGTTGCTCCCGCTGCGCTCAGCGCAAGGGTACCCAGCAGGCTTGCCCTCATCCTTCTGTGCGGCCTGACTCTGGACTAGGGGAGGATGAGATGCTGCCCCCGGGGTTCGTACAAACAAAAGGTGCGGAGGGATGTATGTGAGATGTTCGTTTTCGGAACCGGTTGCCGAACCATTTTTTTGCGGCCTCGTTGGCCTCGTCCGCGCTCCAGAGCTCAAGAGGTCCGCGTCATCCACGGCACCAAAGATCTTTTGTATTTTACGGAGAGAAACCTTGCAATCTAGAGTAAGCATGGTGGAAACGGTCAACGATGTATGCAAACAAGATGTGAGGAAGAGAACCTTGAGAATAACGTGGAAAACGGAGAGGCCCACGGACGAGGAATTGCTCGACGCGTTTCGTCCTCTGGGAGACGTTGTTCGTGTACAAGCCAAGGCGAGTCAGTCTATTGTAGATGTACATACTGCTGTAGACTACTTTACCAATCGTCCATTTAGACGATTGGTGTTGTCGTATCGTGGGTTGTGATATTCATCTCCAGATATCCACCTATCCTGGATCATGGATCATGTTCTGTTCAGCTATTGGGAGTGCGACCGTGAGATGGTGATTCGAATACCTCGCTCAAGGGACCCTCCGCGAGGGAGTCGCGGGAAGATCGAACGCGTTTCCGTTGTGTGCCAGAGAAAGCTGCATCAAACAGCACAAGACTCATCCTTCCGGAAATAAACTCTTTATCATCTCTCAAGTTACATTCTCCTGAACTCATTCTCAACAGGAAAGGTGCGCGGTAATACTCTTCGCTTCGGCCGAGCCTGTCCCTGCTGCCGTCGCGTTCGCTACCGCTGCTGTTGAAGACAGCCCATGGAACAACTGGGATGTGCAATCGATGACGGGAATAGTACACATTACAAACGAAACGAGCAAGCTGTCGAGGGAAACGTCAGACGATGAGGGGCCGCGAGCTGACGTCAACGGGCGAAAACACCGGAACACGATTCCACAAGACACACCCATAGACCAAGAAAAGGGCAGCATGGCCCGAGAATGTGTTGAAATTCCATCTGGATCGAAAGACACCGCTCCTGCCATGGATAAGGTACAGAACAAGAGCATGCAGAGAGGAGAATCGAAGACTCGTTCGGAGTCCGATTTCGGAGGCGCCCTCGAGGGGCAGCGCCAGCGCGAAGAGGGTACTCAGAAGCATGTGGAGGAGAAGACCCCAAGTCCGCGAGAAGGCGTAACATCCCACAGCAGTCCTCGAGCCAACGATGCTCTCAGAGATGCGGGTGATATGTTTAGGCACGAGCCGAGCCCTCTTTCGTCTCCAGAGGGACTCGTGGCACCGCGGATGTGGGAAGAGATCAAGGGGGTGGAGCTGGGCGAGACGATCGATGTCGATGGAGCACATGAAGCACGTGGCAGTGGTTCAAACTACGGGGGGGGCGGAGATACATCGTGTCCAAGAACTCCCGGAGATGTCAGAGGAGACGCGTCGGGTGCTGGTGACGACGACCCTGCTCCACAGCTTCTTAATGCGGGTGAAGCAGCACCGTTGGCGACAGGCAAGCGTCCCGAAGCCGCTACACGTCAACAGCCAGAGGATCGAATGCACTCCACGTCTGGCATGAAGACTTCGTCGGCACCAGCAGCAACAACAGATGATGTGGAAGCCGCAGGAACCAACGTAACGTCAAACGAGCAACACATACTGACAGCACGGAGCGGAAACTATTCTTTGGAACAGGGTGACGAAACAAGGGCCTCAGAACACCAGAACACCAGGGACCAGGCAAAGCGACTCGCCCTAGAAGTCGCACGTCTGCGGTCTTCGTTACGTGCCACCACTTCGGAGCTGAACACAGAGCGGTCTACTCGCGTGCGACTAGAGGTCAGAATGCGAATGTTGCCGAACACCTTTCACAGACGGGTTCTCCGCCACAGAAAATTTTCTACCGATATAGTGTAGGAGAGATAGGCCAACGAGAGGGTGGATCGAGCGGCGGGGTCTCCTTGAGGGTCTGCATGTCCGCATGTCCATGACGACAGGCGGCAAAGCAGCGCCGAATATCGGCCGATGATGCCCCGAGGGTCGCACACCCGCCAGCGACATCCTAACTTCCAAAGGCTGTCGAACTGTGCCAAGGATGTCTCTTCCTACATTCTTGTATGCCTGCTCATGGACCATGCCTCTTGTAGTCTATGCTGGTCATCCACAGTTGGTAATTACTCAACTAAGAAAAATTTCGTCTGGGTTTGCCGCAGGACGAGTGGTGGAGACGAATGCAGGAATGGGAGGAGAAGCACGGCTGTCTTGTAGCATCTAAGCAGGAAGCCGAACGGGCAGCAAGAACAGCAGAGGAGGATATGGCGAGACTGCTCGTCAAGGTACGCTAGTGTACACCAACACCACACCCAGCGTTTGGTGTCCCTATAGCGCGCCCGCAACACATATAGTAGGTGCAAAAATCCAGGCCGTAAAACGTACTTTCAAGTCTGGAGCCTCGGTATCGTTTTTTGCAAACCTTATCTGTTCCATGACCCTTGCTACGTCAAAGTCGCTACATCATTTGGTACCCATCACTCCAGCAATTCGAGCCCACCTTCGTGTCCGACCCCTACCATTTTCTCACCGTATGTCCGATTGTGTCTATTGTTGTCCTCACTGTCCGGAACGGCATCGATTGGCAGGAGAAGAACCGTGAGGAGGAGGTCGCGTCGGAGCGTTTGGCCCAAGAATCAAGGCAAGAAAAGGCGGACATCGCGATGAAAGGGGTGGTAACCGTCCAAGATCGCCTCATCCAGGCTTTGCGGACCGAGCTGGAGTTGACCGACAGCGCCAGGCGGGCGGCTCAGGTAATACCCCCGTTGCCCGATGCCCCACCTTCGCTCTGCTGCTCAGTGGAGTAGTGTGCCACGCAGGCTTGCCGCACGTGCAGCGAGAGGCAGCATCATACCTTTGATTGGTGGGGCGGTTAACCTTTACCAAGGCATGAGAATTATCGGCTTGTACCTCCGTTGCTCGTATCAACCAGTCGCGTCCTTACCCTTGAGCATTTCGTCTTGAGAAGAATATTTTCTACTCCTCCCGTGTCGTCCGCGGCGGTTGCAACAACCCATGCAGGATAATGCCCTTGAGGCCAAAGATCAGCTCCGCCTGTACGTCAATGACTTTCTACTCTGGCGCAACCGTGCAAAGCACCTGGAGGCCCTTTTGATAGAGCTGGGCCATGCACCGCAGCCGGGGTTACATGCAGAAATCCCATTGTCGTACGGCTCGCCATCTTCGAAGGAACACAAGCGCCCAGAAGCCCCCCAGCGACAAAACGTTGATGACAAAGAACAAGAAGTGGATCCAAGGACACCTGTTGCAAAGGGGCCAGTTGAGTACGGTGGTAGCATGCAGGCGGGCGACGACGCTAATGGTCTGTCGATTCCCGAGAAGTACGCACGATACTTCGAAACCACCACGGGCGGATACTCCGCCCCACCTTCGAACGCGGCCTATTCAGGCACGCAAAGGATAGAAGGTTCAGAGCTAGATTCGGAGACTGCAAGGGCTGCGGCAGCGTGGTCCACGCGGGCGGCGATGACGGAATTATCCTCCTCTTCCTCTTCGTCTCAGGCATACTTCCAGCGGTCAATGAAGGCTCAGCAAGAGATCTCCTTCCGACTCGGGAAAGACCTGGCGAGAGCCCGCGCCGACTTACAGTCGATCTACGAGAGCAACGAGGCAAAGGCCAGGCGTGGCGGCGGCGAGACTTCAACGTACCGCGCCAGCTTGCCGCATGAAACCGACGGGAAAAGTAAGGCTGCCTCGTCGAAAAGAGCGCAGCGTAATGGAACAGGAAGAAAGGTCGGTGATAGTCCATCCCGTGAGGACAAGCGCCGAGTTCAAGACCGGACAGCAGTGCAAGGCGTAGCGACACAAGATAACGTCAGCGCTCCCGCCGCTAGCTTTCCCGAAGGCTCGCACATGGCCCGAGTACTGGCAGTTTTGCTCGGCGAAGACTCCACCGTCAATGGGACGGGAGTAGCGGGGTTGTCGGACGCATCGCCCCCTTCTTTGCGCTTGACCGACTACCCTCAGATGCTTCAGGCGGTGTTCGGCGGGGGACCAGAAGAATCTCTTCAGGATTCTGCTGTGACCCACAGGCGACGCGTCATGGTCTCAGAGGCACCGCAGCGTGGACAAACTGGACAAGGTTATGACGAAGGGCGGTTTCCAAGACAACCTCGGTCGCACAGCCGCACCCTCACCGAAGGGAAACGGCAAGCTCGAACCATACTGAGTCACGCTCGAGCCGACAGAAGACATGGACCTGGTGCTACAGAGAGGAGTACACACGTACACGCCCACAACAGAGTTTGTGGTGGCAATGGTGGCACGGGAAATGCAGGCTGTCGGCCACAGGACAAGGCTGCGGTGGAGGGAGCGTCCGGGATACCTGATGACGTGGACCCCGCGGGGGGGAGAGAGAGCCGCTCGTTAGCTACAGCCTTCCGCGGGTACGAGGCGAAGAGCTCCCTTCTCCAAAGGTGGCTGGGCGAAAAAAGATCCCCGTCTCCGTCTCCCTTTCGGGCAATGCCCGTTACAAATGACTCGTTGCCACGTGGTGCGTTTGCAAATGACCACTCGACGGTTTCTCAGGGTGCGTCATCTCAACATCGTCGAGAATGACTCGTCTTGGGTACCAACTTGGCCGAAGATGTATGTGTTGAGGATATCGTGATCGCCGGATCGCGAACGAAAAGATTACAAGAAGCCTGCCAACGAGACTGGATCCACCCATGGCCGCTGCTCATGATGTGGATCAGTTGGATCGGTCGATGAAATCGAAAGAGTTGCACACTGGTGGATTCGGCTCACCACCTTCGCCGCTCGTTAATCAACCTCATGTTGTGCCCAGACGGGTCAAAGACCGTTATAGGCAGTCGATGGTACTACAGGATAGCCCGTGCTTCTATGAGTACAGCAGTGCCGCATGGGTTCTACGTACCCGACATACTGAGATAAAAATAACCACGCCCTTCATTTCTATTTGTGGCGCGATCACCGCTACGTAGGAGACGTCCCGTAGCAGAAAGAGCTGGAAACAAGCAAATACCTTATTAATAGATACGGTATTGGTCGACCACAAGCATTTTCGACCAAAATACCCTGTCAACACAAAACCGGCACCGCTCTTGAGGAGGTCAAGGGCGAAGCTCCTTGACACAAAGCGCAGGCATCTCCCGAGCGTGTGTACGTCGAAAACACCCACTGACGGCGTCTGAGGGTCCTGCGATATATTTACAGAGGGGGCAGGCCAACTCCAACGACCGCGTCACGCGGCCCAACATGTGGCCATCCGCTCACTTCTTGTACCAAGGTGTGAGGACGATTTCTACTGGTACACAAAAACTCTTCCCCTGTACACTATGAAACCCGCATTCAACATGAAACCAGACTTGACGCCACAGATTGCAAAATAATAAAAAATGTCGTGGTGGACTCCCACGTGGCGCTCAACACGCGGGTTGTGTACGGTAGTAAGACCTTCTCGGTAGTCCCACGGCATCTACAACACGGCACAACACCCGGTTCATCCAGCCGAAAACGACTTCGATTTCATCGAATCTTCAGCCCCCCATAAACTCCGCAGAACAACCGCAACCCAGACAAGGGCTTGAAAGTTTTCACACAAGACAAACAAAAAACAGGTTCTAATCGGGGTTACACACGCAACACAAACGTTTAGTGTCACCCGAAGCTTCCCCAAGGCCCCGTGGTGATTGATACCTTTACCCTCCTCCTCCTTCTCGCTACACGTCCTTCGACTTCTCTTGCCCAGGGTTCTCGCCGGCAACCGCCCCCAACTCACCCCCCGGCAACCCGTCCATATCCGCCACCGCCTCGACCTCCGCCGCCTCCTCCTCCTCCTCATCCGCGGCTGGCGCAGCATCGGCTTCCTCTTCCCAGTCTTCGCCGTCTTCGTAGTCATCGTCGGCGAGGTCCTCCCTGCTGCCCCCGCTGGAGGCCGACAGCATCTGCCCTCCCGCCGCGATGCCGTCCTCACCGCTGCGCAGGCGCTCGCGTTCCCTCTGCATGGTGGCCTTCACGACCAGGGCCTCGGCCTTCGCCGCCGACTCCGCCTCCATGGACTGCCAGTACCTCCTAGAGAAGACCTCGATGTAGTAGTTGGAGCTGTCGGTCGCAAACGGTGCCAGGATGGCGCGGGACACGCGGGGGAGAGGGCGTCGGATATTTATGGTTGCGTGTATCAGCGAGAGGAACAGGGCGAGGCTAGCGAAAGTTTCGGCAGTGGCAGTTCCTTTTGGATTCCTGGGCTTTGGCGGCGGTGGAAATCACCACCAAGGGCAGCAACGCCGGGAAATGCTCCACATACGTTGCTAACCTCAGACCTCCTTTGACTTGTACAGATATCTCCTGCCCTGCCCCACTTTCACGTCCATGAGTATACAACCCAAACCCGCCGGCAACATCACGGATGCGCCGGCAACACATGTCCTCGGCCACACCATGTGGTGGCAAACAACGAGAGCCCGAAGGAGCAAAGAAAAAAAGACACGCACACTGCACACACCTGTTCCACAACGCGCAGAGGAAAACGAAGAACGCCAGCGAAGTGGACGCCCACTTGGAGTTATAGAGGAACGGCGTCGGCAGGGAGACCAGCACCGTGAAGACCAGCTGCGAGCCCATGAAGATCATCTTGGTCTTGAAGGTCGTCGGGTCGAAGGTCTCGTCCTTCTTGAACATGCCGATCTTCCGCATCAGGGCCAGGACGATCTTGTGCATGGGGTTGGAGGGGCTCGTGGTGAGCCACCGCAAGCTCGTCTGTATCTCGGGGTCCGCGTCAAGCTTGGGCTGTACAAGTACATAGCGCGATATGGGCAGCAGCACACGTAAGTTGAGGGAGGATACCAGAAAGGGGAGGTGCGCAGTGAGCGGGGAATAGCCAGAGAGGGAAAGGGATGGAGGAGGTATAGGCGACCACACTGAACAGCTTTCGATGGACGATGCCGCCAGCGGCTACGGCGGGATGACGCGGCGGGGGGAGAGTACTAACACCTAGATCGGACAACGCAACAAGCCTGTGAGAACTGGTTTATGCGACAAAATGTAGCGCCGTTTGGAAGGGCTACAAACAGGCACATAGCAGTGTCGCGTATTTGGGGGGAAAGTGGTCGTACACGTAGTGACGTACGGCTGTGCGGCGGCACTTCTCACGACGTTCTACAGGCACGCCCAAGGAGGGGTACGTCCAAGAAAGTTTCACAATAAATATATATATATATATCTACGAGGATTCTCGTTTCATGAACGAAGGGCACACACCTTATCCGCGATCTCGGTCTTGAAGAAGTACAGCACCTGCCACGCCAGGTACATGGCCATGGCCGTCCCCACGTCCCTCATGTCGATACCATCCTGGCACTCCGGCTCCGCGCCGGCGGTGCCCCCACGCATGGGATCAAGGGGATACCACCGCAGGGTCAGAGCGAGCCAGCTCGGGAACAGGTGGATGAAGCACGATGTCATCTGCATCGTCCCACCGAGGGAGGAATTGGAGAGGGAAGACAGCAAGCAAGGGCGCATCGAAATCCAGCCCGTCAAACAGAGACAGATGGAAATGCAGACTCAGAGCAGTCCGTAAACAAAGGACAGGTGGAGAGGCAGACTCGATCAAGCAGTCCGACTTCGTCGGGAAGACGGGGTCCTTCGCAGCTACGTGTATGCACACCCGGGGACAAGGCATTCTTCGCCCAAGTCCATGTCCGACAACAGTGGTCGTGCTTGTCCTTTCGAAAAGAGCGGCTTCACGAGTGAGTGACTGCTGCAATTCCACAACGTTTATCAGATACGCGGACCAGTTGAAGAGGAGACCGCGGCTTGTTTCGTGAAACGAGAGGGTTTCAAAAAAGATACTCAAACCTGCAATAAACGACAGGTATGTTTTTCTTTTTGACGTCTTGCGCTACATGTGCGTGCTGTGAGGCGGAAATATCGTCCGGCGGCAGGCAAAACCTGCGAGCGACAGTAAGGAATAGGACGCTGCGAAAGGGCCAACTGAAAAAAAATGTTGCAGTGGTGGCAAAAAGACAGGGGGGAGGGAGGGAGGGAGGGCGGGCGGGAGGGCGGCTTGATGGCGTGTAGAGATCAACACCGAGGAGACAAAAAACGCGCCATACCTTGTCCACGTCATGGAAAACCAGGCTGTTCCTCCACAGCGGCACCGCCCACAGGAGAGAACCCATCACGAATATGAAGATAGATTTGAGAAGGCGGCAGCTGTGCGGCATCACGAAGATGGCTACCATACACCAGAACTGGAAAGACAGCAAAATAAAAAAAGTAAAAAAAAACGGAGTGAGCATTGGTCAAACCTTTCTGTTTTTGTTTCTCTGCAGCTGCTCTTCTAGCGGGCTTTGCTGGTAACGAAAGCACCTCGTCACCTTTCGGTCGAACGGCGCCTGTTACGGCACAACGACTGCCGCGAAAAATGCTGTACTCGGTGGTCTTCCCACCGGGAAAGCCGACGCCGTCGCAGAAGTATGTCACTCACGACATGTCTGCGGCAACAGTGAGTGGTACGACCACACCTTCGTATTTCCGCGGCAACCTGACCCAAACGCACGCTGACTCACATGCCACGCAGTTACGTTTGGTGGGTTTTGGGCGCGCGTCTCTCTTTGGCTTCTGCGTCTGATGCCCATGCCATCTGTTTCTTATTGCAATTGTTCGTGTTGGCCATGACCCCCTCCTTCTACAGCAGCCGACAACAGCAGTACCAAGAAGGACATGGCATGGCATCACATGGCATGACATGGCACACACACGAGACAAGAACAAAAACAGAGAGACGCAAAGCTCGAGGAGGAGAGGAAGGTAACCCGATCTAACGTGCCCGTTGGGTGTCCCTACCCCTAACACCACCACCATCGCCCCACCGGATATAAATGAAGACTCCGACCCAATCCACCCACACACATGTTGCGAGGTCTACACGCGTAGCAATCCTTGAAGATCCTGCTCAAGACTCACTCGTTAAACATTATCTTGCAATAACGGCAAGGGGAGCGGAACCTCCTCCAGAGGGGGGCTACCAACACTCATCCCCTGCTGCAATTCTATCCGAAGAAGTTGCAATATACCCGTCAAGCATAGCAACCTTACCTAGAGCTACCGTTCAAGCCCTTGCACTCGAATCCAACAACAAACATGCCAGGGGGCGGCTACACAACTCGCCTGAACGTAGTAGCAGAAGTCGTAGTAGAAGAAGAGCCACTTTCGCTGCCGGTAGTCCGGATACCGCATGAGCAGCAGCACCGGGACCATCACCGAGTACCACAGCCAGAACCGTTCCGGCATCATCAGCAGCACATACTCGCTCACGATCATCGTGAGCACCTGGGTCCAGAAGTGATCCATGCAGAACGGTAGGATGCAAAACACAAAAATAACAAAGCCGACTAAGTACAACGCCTTCGGCAGACCATGAGGAAACGAGTAGAAGTTGCGCGGGCAGCTGCAAACCTAGCTTTATGTCGTCAAGCAAGCACATATAACACGGATGCCATAAACCAAATTGGGTAACACCTGACCCTAAGTTTGCTAGCTCAGCTCCTGGCCCCTCGCCACATCAAGCAAAATCATTTGCACGCTGTCGAGCTTGCGGTACTGCTGAGCCTGCGCCTCTCGTTATTTCACCTCAACATGTCTCGGACGACAGATATGCCCGGTGAAATCGACGCGAATCGCGAAAAACAAACCCCACTCCTATCCCCACCCGATGAAAAATACGGCGAGGAGCACAAGAGTACGCCCCACTCCGTTCCCTGGTCTCGGTTCCGCTTCGTCATGTCCCTGCCCCTTCTCCTCCCTTTGTTCCTTTCACCCCCTGCCTTTACACTGCTGTGTCTTCGTTACCTTTTCATCCCTTACCCGCTCTTCCGTACCCCCCCCCGGCTCGCCCTATCAGCCATGCGACCCACCGACCGGCCGCTGTTGGGTTTCGTTCGGTTTCGTTTCTCAACTCACCCCAACGGTGAAGGCCGCCTTGTCCAGCATGCGCATCGCGAACGGCTTGCTCCTCTTCTCCTCCAGGTGCAGCCTCACGCTCTTCAAAGGGTCGCCAGTCACCGCCTGCAAAACGCCCACCAACCCACCCACCCAAACCAACCAGCACAGACAGGTCGTTAGGACCCAAGACTACATACCGGTGTAATTTCTCTCTCCATCACGGGGCCCCCGAACTACACCCCCCACGCATGCAGGACCTACCCACACGAACACCGACACCAGGCGGACACTGTCAACCGGGGGTGGGACGACCGCTGTTGAACCTGAACGCGTCTGCATTGAGTCCTGTCTCCGTTCACCGACGTGCTTGTTACCCCGTGCCGATACAGCAGTTCGCGTTTGAAGCGCTGGAGACAACAATTTGTAACGGAACCCCAAAGCTGCTCAATCGCTGGGTTGGTTTCTACAAGCAAAATAGAAAAACGGCGAGTGGTCAACGCATGCGCCGGAGTAGTTGACAATGGGCTGACTTTGCAGATGGGTAGCCTCATACGCTACGGCTTGTCGTTTTCCTGACTTTCCTTCCTCCCGCGCGACTTCCCTCACCTTTCGAATCTTTCCGTGAAACTGCCGACGGCGCTTGTCCAAGGGGGCGGTGATCTGAAAGACACACAGCGAGACGACGCCGACGACGGGCGAATGGCGATTAAAGGAATCGCATAACAAAGGGCCGATCCACGAATGAGTTTTGCAGGCGGTAGGACGCATACACACTGGGGTATCCTATGCCGTTCAATAATTGGCACGTCGCAACGACTACAACACCCCGGAACAAACACCCAGCCAATGCCTTGGCAATCGAGGTACGAGGGATTCGTGCGGAGGGCCACCGTCTCACCTCACGCTATCGTGGCGCACACTCTTCCGTCTTCCTTCGCGCCCGTCTAGGGCCTCTCAAAGAAACGCTCGTCGCCTGGCCGCTTTTCGCGGCGTTGGCAAAGTACTAACTTAACGCGTTTACATCAAATGTTGCATGATCACGCATAAGGTTATGGACATAACAGCGACGCCACACAAGGGGAGGTTGTGAAACGCGCTTGCTTGCCTACCTTGAACTGAAGCCTGCGAGGTGCCTTGGAGGTTTCTTCTATGAGGGAGTCGAGCCGCTGCCGTTGTCGATTGATGATTTTCTGCACGATACGATACAGCAGGTAGGCGCACGAGCGAGGGCATGAGACCGGAAAGAACTTGCGTGCATAGAGGAGAGAGAAATATGTTTTACGATTTTTCTCACCGAAACAAAACAGAATCGTCTGTATCTACAGATGGGAGGTTTTGTCGTGAGGACGATCAGACCAGACAACCAAACTTGCGGGCTCGTTCTTCACCGAAAAACCTCAATACTAATGCTAACCATCTCAACCGCCTGGGATTTGCAGATTTGCAACGACAGCTGGCACTTTTGGGGGGGGAATTGAATTTGGAACTACGTGTGCGCAATACTGCAAACTGTTGAGACAATCGAGAGAGGCAAGGAGGACGATCATCCTGATAGATATGCATCCTGATAGAGATGCTAACCGGGAAATGGGCTATAGATACAGCAGCGCTGCCGTTACGTTTTGCGGCAATGGGATAATAGGAATGTCTTGACAGCTCGCCCAGTGCATAACGAACGCCCTTGCCGGCCAGTATTAAGCATTTGACACTTTCGCGAGCAGCGCCTTCGTTGGACGTCTTTGTTCGCGTGGTGCTGTAGAGCCTACAGCAGTAGCAAGTGGTAGCCTACAGCAGTATGAAGTACTGACACGTGTACCAACCGTCCCCGAAAGATATCTTTCTTATGAAGCCGAAGTACAACAAGAGCAATACGATACCTGGCACCGGCACCAAGACAAACAACGCGTGTGCAAACGAAAAAAAACACTGCTGCTGTGGTAAGCAGGCCAAGAACTCATGAGTCAGGACTACAAAAAGGGAACTACAAGCTAATCCAATAGCTAATGAAGCTCAGTTGCCTCCAGCCCATACCCGCGTACTAAGCTCGTTTCGGCGATTTCTTGGTAAGAAAAGAATGTGGAATGTTCCCTTTTGCGCAACCTCGTGTGCTCGTGTGCAAAGTTTCCAAATCGGTCCAGGGGGTAACAAAACAAATATGAAACAGAAACGACCGCGCAATATGAACTCATACTCATGGCAAACAGATTACCGAAGGAGAGGTACGCTGCGGCAGCGAGGTCATCCAGGGACCGACACAGAGCCAGCTTTGGTTGTTGACGTGCTGTGCACATCATCAAACCGAGCTGTACACATGGCGTGCCAAGCCATTAATTATTTCACGACATTGTCAACCAAGCACACACACCTTGACTTTCTCGCTGACTCCGTCCGCCTCCGCGGCCAGGCTCGACAGCTCGTCGTTGATGACACGCAGGAGGCGCTCTTTCACCGGCGGCGTCACCCTCCTGAAGCTCCGCGAGAGGCCACGGGCAAAAGAGGTGTCTTGTTCTCGGGAGTCGCTCGACTCGTCTCCGAGCAAGTCAAACGCCATGGACTTGTCGTCCTCTTGTCCGTACGTCACCATGGCTGATCAAGCACGGGACACGCACCCGCCCCCTTCCCCCGTTTGGCTACCCGTCCCTCTTCGTTTTGCTCTCTGGCCCTGCTCTCTGTGACCTGCTGGTGGTTGACCTGCCTCGCACATGCGTCTTCGGGGTCCTAAAGTTCCAAAGTTCCGTAAGTTATCAACGGAACGTGTGGCAATTCCGCCGCGTTTTCTCTTCGGCGTACCCCCTTCCTTGCCTTTCACATATCGTTGGGGCAGGCACTTGGCGTTGATTGTGTCTCGTGTCCCGTGAGGTGGCCTGCAGATATGCAGATGGACTGGGTACAGGAGCACTGCGATCGGTTGAGATCAAAGTTGCAGGGTGTAGTCGACAGCGGTGCTTCCTCTGGCGAGCTGGGACTACGGGTGCCTTGGAGCTGGACTTGCAGGTGGTCACACGTTAGTCTACAGCAGTACATTTGGCCTACTCTCGTACCATTTCATAGGGACATAAGGACATGCATTGGCATTGCTCTGACCTTTCTACGGACCAGAGCACATGTGATCCAACACAAGAAGGATACCTCGGCAGCATAGTTGCGTCGTCATTGTACGGTGGAGCTGGGCAACAAACCTAGATGTTGGGGCGTCACCCAATCCTCAAAATCAAAATTTCAAACTGTCACAATCATCCGCCCTTTCCTCCTGCTGTGCTGTGCGATTGCTCGCTCTTAGCAGGACACTCATCGAGACGGTCAGGAGGTACCCTTCAGGCCTAACTGAGGCCGTTATCTTGGCGGAACTTGAGCTCCTATGGTAAGAATCACGGCGAACCCCCCCCCCCTTTTCTTGCGTGGCCATATTGGCATGCTTGTTGTAGACCTCGCGTCTGCACACAATTTTTCGTACAACCAGGAGGATCTGTGTACTTGGTGCTTGATTCATACCTACCCCGCACCTCGGCTTGTCGAGCTCTCTTTGGTGTTAGTTGTACAAGAGCGCCATCTGCAGCCCACGTGTTTATGCGCATATTGCGCACCCCCTTTCTCATCTTCCAACGCCAAGTATTTCTCACGTGACCGTGTGTGAGAGCCCTGCTGCTACATACAGTACCAGCGGTAGCTGCTGTGCCGGCCAGCACATGAGAAACGTGTCTGCGACGATCATTCGGATGAGGTTTCGAAACAATGACGAGCTATGGGAGCCTCAGCTCCGAAGGTTTTGCACTGCACACTGCTTAATGCAGTTGGCTGCCACACAAGACGCTCAGGCTGAGCCAGATTATCTTCAGCGATCCGGGTTGCTATTTACGTCTGCTGTATTGTCATAGCGAAGCAGGCCATGGTGAACCACAGCGTCGCTTGCGACCACTAGACCATGACACGAATGTGCCGTGGATTTTTTTGGTATCCGCGCCGCCGGACTCTCGTGTGCGTGCGCATGTGTGTTGTGTCTTTTTTTTCTGGAGCGAAGGCGGAGGGACGTGCGAGGCGCCTTCGTGCCTGGAAAGCTTCAGGCCTATCTCGATGCGCAGTACGCCCCGCTGTCGGACGTCATCCAGGCGTGCGTCGTTCGCCACTCTGACCAACTGGTGAGAGCGAGACAACCAAGCTTTGTACACAATCACAGGGCGCTAAGCGTGCAATGTACGACCGCATGTTTTAGCAGAGAGGACGGGTATCCACACCTAAGCTCTCGAAAGACATTGGAGCCCCGGACGCTAGTATCATACTATGCACACACTAGTTAGTGCTGTTGTCCCAGTGACGTCGTTTGCCGAAACGCAGCTCGACATCAGTTGTTTCGAATCGTGTGTAGGCTACGGAGCATGTTCGATATATATCGTGCCCCGTGATGTAGGAAAATCCACCGTATTCACTTGCTCCTCCCCCAATATGCATACAAACACCCTACTGTCTGCGACAAGGGAAGCGCGTGGACCTCCAGACCCACTTTGAAGGAGGATTTGAGCTTCTCTTTTGCTGCTGCTGTTGCTGATGCTGATGGGAGCTTCTGCTCTCACACGTACACACCTCTTGCTCAAGTCGCACGCATATTCCCATGCATGATTCGCTCCACACACTTCCACGGGCAGGTAACGCTTGTGGAGGACCACTCCTGCAGTGTATCGAGCAACCTGTCTCCCGCCAAGGTGGACATGTATCTGCACCAAAACTTCAAGCCTTGCTTACGGTACGCGCAGGGCGTCGGCCACGACCTGCTGGCGCCGGGGCGGAAAGTACGCCTCACCGGGTACGTTCAAGCCTGTGTTGTGCCCCTTCCCCCCCCCCGCAACGCGCGCCCGTTTTCTCTCGTTGAGCGAATGAATGTCCCCGAAAATCGGGATGGTTTGATGTGTTTCTTCTGCGAGTGATCGATTGGCGCTTACAGCAGAGCATGATGGTGACACCGCCAACACGAAACCGGGCTAATGTTTCGATAGTCTGCCCTACGTAGAGATCTTGTTCCTGGCGTCAGGGCAAAACGTAGGTGCTTGCTTCGAGCAGTTGGTAGTGTGCGCCCATGTCTTTGCCCGGCCTGTGACCCTACGTTTTCGTGTCACATCGTTGTAACATTGACTCAAGCATGTTTTTTCATCGCCCGACCACACATCTCGCCAAACCGAAAGGGGGCGGTCATGCCTCTTTGTGTTGTTTGCCCTTTGCTGTCTGTGCTGCTCTCCAACCCATCCAAGACTTGTTGACAGAGCAGCAAACGCCTCGTCTGCTGTTGTTGTTGTTGCTTTTGGCGGTTGTCGTCTCGGCAACAGGTGCCGATTGCTGACGGGGGCCGCCGCTGCCGTGACCGGGGGCGGTGGCCGTGCCGGTGGCGGGGAAGGAGGGCGGAGATCCCCGAACTGCGGCGGGCCCTCGACTCTGCTGCTGACCGAGTACCTCGCCTTCGTGCTTGACCACAGGAGGTCGGACGACCTCAGGCTCGCGCAGGGCATGTTCGGTGGGTGTTCGCTGGCTTCTCGTGTTTCCACAGCAACAACAACGATAGGATTTCCCCATTCGGGGCTTTTTTCATGGCGGTACGGAGACCATGCCGTTTTTGGCTCACGGAGCTCGCGTTTGCATGTTCGTTACGCCCACCCGCAGTTTGTTAGCTGTCTCTTCTTAGTTCATCGTTACCTGTTTCTACATCTTTTGACATTAAGAAGTTTGGTCGCATCTTCGCTGGATGATCGCGAGCGGGGGGGGCGGGGGCGGGAGGGGGGTGCCGCCGGTATCTTGTATCTGCACCCCCTACACTGTTCCTGTCACCNGGGGGGGGGGGGGGGGGGCCCCCGCCGGTATCTTGTATCTGCACCCCCTACACTGTTCCTGTCACCGCTTGCCCCGATCTCCCCGATCTCACACCCAACACCAACCCACCCACGGTTCACCAGGTGGGCAACGTGTGAAAAACACCTTCGAAGAGAAGTCCAACTATGAGGAATTCTTCGTGATATGCAAGGTGCGCTTCATGGTGCTCCGCTTTCATGTAGCGCCCCCGCCTCCGCTGACCGTGCGAGTGGTAGTGCCGCTATCTAGCACCATGCCTGGGACGTGAGCGCACCCTCCGCGTGTAATACTATATTGTCGTCCGCAGCCGCTCGCGTTAAACAAACAGTGGAATCAACCTTCGAATGCCTCTCTCTTTTCTGGGAACAGCGCTTCCCTTGTTTTTTTGTGTCTTGGCGTGAGGCGAAAGCCAACTAAATATACGGCACCGATATGGTACAGTAGGTTGTTCAGTTACCTTAAAAACAAGGGTTTGCTTCTGGCTATCTCGCGAACCGCCTGCCGAGTGATTTTTTACCCCACGGCCCTCCCTCATCACTGTTACTGTTTGCACACGATCCCCCACGTGTTACGCGCCGGACAATACAACGCCAAAGGTGCTTGAAATCCGCCGGCCGCGGCAGTACAGCAGCACGTCCGGCGAGGGCCACCAACCGCGGAAGAGACGCCAGACGCTGCAGACGGTGGTGCTGGAGTGTGCCGCAAATCCTAGGGCGGGTGGGCAGCAGCAGCAGCAGCAGCAGCAGGAGCAGCAGCAGGGGCGAAAACAACAGCATCGGCGAGGAGAGGTGGGGGGCGAGGACGACGGCAGCAGCAGCAGCAGCAGCAGAGAGACTGTCCTCTTTCACCTCTGGGACGAGCAGACGTGCCTCACCTCCCTCTTCCGGAAGGGCGACGGCCTTGGGGTGTACTGGCCGTGGCTTGTGCGGGAACAGCAGCCGCGGAGCAGCGGGGGCGACCAAGGCTCAGCGGCGGCGCCGGGAGGGCTGCCTTCTCAGCAGCAACTTGTTTCTTCTCAGGTAAAAGTTTACAACCGCGCGAAAGAAGCAGCGTTGAATTCGGGTGTTGACCCACGAGGTTGTGGGTTCGCGTGCTTGTTGGTGTTGAACGTCAGTGCCGGTCTTGGGTTTCGAGTACTTCGGCGTGCAAGTCCTGCCAGGCGTTCTGGTAGGAAGACGTTTTATCCAAAAGCAGATCGTTTGACAGTTTTTCTTGTAGCCCCTGTCGGTAGTTCTTCATTCCTCGGGCTTAGCGCTCGACAGGTCAACTGCTGTGTTGCACTTTCCTCTCCTCTGTGGTGACGGTCTCTAAATCAACCTCGGGCCTGCGTTCCTCCTTCGACGGTATCGACCTCAACACACCGGCAACATTCGCTCGACTTTCCTCCTGCATGGTACCGGCCGTCGACTCCGCCGCCCCCGAGGAATATTGATACCCTTGCACGCTTCCATCACACGGCGCTAGGTTCACCGCGGTGATGTCCAACCCAATAATCCCACGTCCCTCTGGACTTTTAATCCCGCATACATTCGAAACATTCCTAACCTGCCACCACCACCGCCACGTGCTGATCGATCGGGTTCTCGCCGGCGAACCTTAGCTCCCATTGCCTCGCGCTTCCTCCGGGTGGCACTTCGAGTACGGCTCGGCGACGGCTCTCTTCGTGCTGCCGCGGGAGAGCCGAGCCCAGCTGTTTTCAGCCGCCAACGAGGACAGCAACGGCGACGGATTTTCGACGGGCGGGCCCGGCGTAGAATCCAGGTCTTCTGGCGGCGGTGGTGGTAGTGGCAACAGCGGTGGCGGTGTTGTTGCTTCGCGGAAGGCGTTCTCTCGGGGCGCCGTGGTGAATGGAAGGGGGAGGGGGGGCACCGTGGGCGCGGTGCACGAGATGCCCATCGATGAAAACGGCGTGCGAGACGTGTTGCAGGTGAGGAAGGAAGGCTTCGCTACCAGCCAAACTGGCGAGTGACTTGTTCTTCGTCTTGGTATTATAGGAAAAAAAAAACTTCTAGGTATAGCAGCCTGCACGATCGGTGTGTACGGGGTAGGTGCAGATTCGCCGTCCATTTCGGCGTTCGCGCTGGTCCCACAAGCACACCCTCCAGAAATCATATCGAACGCCCTCGCCGAAGCGTCGTTTTTGCCGTGCGTCCTTGTGCCCCCATCCCTCCTCTCCCATCCCCTCCACACCCTCCCCCCCTCCCTCTTTCCTTCTATGCTAACGCTACCTTGACCACCCTTGTGCACACTATTCGCCTACGCTACATCTTTCCCTTGCTCTTCCCGCATGCCGTGTGCCTGCGGCACGTTACCGTTGCTCCCAGTTTCCGCGGCGACTGTTCGTGACGGACCTGGCGCCCAACCTGTCCAACGCGTCGATCTACGGCCAGGTTGTTTCCGTGGCCTCCGTTCCGGGATCCTCCCTGCCTGCGATCCTGCCCCCTTCTCGTGGCATGTCGTCGTTATCATCGTCCCTATCGCAGCTGCCGTTGAAGCCCGTGATGCTCATGCAGCAGGAGCTGCAGCAGCTGCAGCAGCAGGAGTCTGGCATGGGCTTGGTGGCGGGGCGGGGGGCAGCAGCTGCTGCTGCTGCTGCTGCAAAGGTCGTTGAGCTCTTGATAAGGGACGACAGGGGCACGGCGCGCGTGCTGTGCTGCGGACGCAAGGCTGCTGCCGACGCGCTTCGATGTCGGTGAGCGCTGGACGTTGGCGAGGTCTGTCGTTTCCCCTTTTGGGCTCGCACACATCATGTACCGTTCGTCATTTAGTACTCAAGTACGTCGTGCGTCGCTCGTGGTAGGCGCGCAAAAGGAGTGACGGCGTGGCGAAGTCTTGAACCGTGTCGCAACATGCGTGTCGGTCGGGGTCGATTTGCCACTTACCCACTTACATACTCATAATACATAATATATAAATACTCATAATACATAATACATACATACACATATACATATATACATACAAACGTACGTACACATATACACAAGGCTGGTACGAATCTATTGTGTTGACGCGTCCGCACATGCCTACGTACTCATGCGCCGCGGTTTTTCTCTCGCTGTTTCGTGGTCCCAGGCCTGGCCAGTATGTTCTCGTGTGCGGACTCCGCACCTTCGCGGCGGCCTTCCCGCCTTCGGATGATTCCGAACAAGGGCCGGACGGCCATGTGGTCGTGCTCTGTGGAGAAGCGGAAGACATGTCCCGCGAAGATGCGGCTGCAACAACGGGCGCAGAAGGGAGAGCAGCGGCAGGGGCGCGGGCGGGGGAAGCGGGAGGGGGCGGAGATAGTGTAAGCGGGGTGCTGAATACATCCAGCCTAGAGGTACGCGAACACGAGTCATCTCTCGCTTGACGTGAAGTTGTTGTTTTTGTTGTTGGTGGTTTATCTTCACACTTTTATCCGATCTGGCTACAACGCTCAGAACCTTCTTATGTCCCAAGTGCATGTCTGTCGGGTCGCATGACGCTGGGAAGTGGAGACGTTGTGCGGCTGCGTCCTTCGGGTCGCGATAGAAGACAGGCACTCCACGATGTTCCGAGAAGCGATTCGCAACACCATTTCAGACGGCTGGACGCTCGCTTCAGTAACACATCAATGTCCCCAGCGTTTGATTTCTAGACCGTTAGACCTTGGCTGTCCTCCGACCTCGTAATGGCATGACACGACGATGTTTAGCGTTTTCAGCTACCCTTCCGAAGTGTCGATTTTCACACACCTCTCATATCAACCGTTCCGCTTCTTTTCCCGTTCCTGCGCGCACGTTGGCACCGCAGGGATTTCTCCACTGTCCTTTCTTGTCGCGGCATTCGTTATTGCACGACAGACGGCGAACGCCTGGACCGCGTGCTTCGTTCGCCTGCAAGGTAGGTGACAAGCAGACGCCGCCAAGACGTAGGTACTTACCCCCATCCGTCCGGTCCAGGGTTGCTAATGAGTGTCTTTTGAAGCGAGCACGAAGACGCCATGACAACAGGCGACCTGTATGTGTATGCCCCACATGACTACTTGGCAATAAAACGGCTTTTGGGCGGGATCCAGGCTTTATTAGCTGTGAACCATCTTTCTGCTGGCTGAAGCAAGCAAGTGGTCGCTGAATGGGAACACTGAAAATATGTGTTTGCTACCGTTGCTGGATACTCGCGTGAGAACACCGTAGGGTTGGTGCGATAGCTGATTGTGGGGTCGAAAGTTTGACATGAAATGCTGGCATCTAATCCCACTAGCTGCCCTCGAGGTTCGAGTAACTCCCACGTGTTCCAACCCCGCTTGCTTGACCCTCCCCCCCCCCCCCCCCCCCCCCCCCCCCCCCCCCCCCCCCCCCCCCCCCCCCCCCCCCCCCCCCCCCNCCCCCCCCCCCCCCCCCCCCTCTCTCTCACGCATTCGTAGACGACAAAGCGTGTGTTGTGTTAGTGGTCGGAAACCTTGCTGTTGCTCCGGCATATGGTCGTATCCACCTCTCTACACGCTCGCTCAACGATTTTCCGGGGTCCAGCGCGTGCTGTTGGATTGCCTTGGAAGGCGTTTTTTATCATGTTTTTCGTACAGATGGACTGCAGCCCATTGCTTCGCTACAAACCCCCACTCCTCGCCCAAAACTCCACATGACAGGCGGCGGTGACGTGGGCGCGGTGGACGTTTGACGGAGACGGTCTGTGGGCTGTCCATCGGCGGTGCGGCGCGCGCCTCCCGTGTCACTTCAGCGCCCTCGGCGCAAGGTGAGTTGGAAGGGGCGGTCGGTGGGAGCACGGCGGTGTAGAGCGCCGACGCTGACGTGAGTTTTGCGTTTTTTCCCGACGGGTAGAAGCGGGTCACTGTCTAGATATGCATACGATAAAGCAACTTTCGTGCAGTGTCGTCTCTCCTTCCCTTCTTATCTAGTGTCGTAATTTACGAGGCTAAATGTACCGCCCCTCCTTCTCGTCATCACCGCTACACCCGTGGCTTACGTGGTGCATGTATACGTATTTCGTATGTGTTTGTACTTGGCGTGTATACGTACTTGGTTTGTATTCATGGTTCGTATGAAGTACACGTACTTCGTATGGCTACACACTGCCTACACACTTCGTATCTTTGGCGGTGCAACGCATGTGTGCTCAGCGCGGACCCGGCGAGGCGGACATCAAGGAAACGACAGAGGGACATGCGCGAGCCGGGGTGTGTGAGGAACGGGGGGACGGGAGCACGGCAGGGCGTGTCCGTGATGTGTCCGCTTTGTCAGGTGCAGAGGAAGACCGCTGCTGCTGCCGCTGTAGTGTGTGCGTGAGCGTGATGGTCGAGTACGTTTGGGGGAGTTCGTTTTCTCGGCACCTGTGGTGTCTGCTTGCGAGCCGCGACGTGTGTGACAGGTCCAAGAGTTGACGCAACCGATTGGCGGAGTTGCACTCCTCGCACACACGTTTGAGGGTGCGAGAAGAGGTACGCTGGTGGCGTAGTGCAGGCCGGTGTGTCTGCCTCCTTGTCTTCCTCCCAATTCACGTTCGTGCACGATACTGCTGCTGCAGTACTGACTGTGGCATTGATCAGCTTTTGCCACTGGGCTTGCGTTGTTGCGCGTGCACGACGTTTGCTGCGGCAGAGGTCCGTTAGGGTTGCCTGCGCGGACGAAGCGGAGCTGGGATACGCCCCGCTTCTCCTCGCCCTCGACGATGGTACCAGGTCTGTACGTGTGTGGGTCGTGCTTGTGGAAGCAAAACGCGTTGCGTGTGAGCGCGTGCAGGCTGAATTATTCACTTGTGTAGGCTTGTGTAGAGAAGCGGTCACGTGTGTTGGAAACTTCGAGACCACCTTTGTCCCGCGGCAGCACCAAGTTGCAAGCATACGGCGGGGCGTCCTTACCCGCCAATCAAGCTACACGACACGTACCCATGGATGGTAGCTAAAGACACAAGAGCTGCAAGCAGCTGAGTGGCCGTCAACAATGCTCTGATGTTTGTAAACTGTAAACTTGGAACACGAATACACATGCAGTAAGTAGCAGAGCCGGACGTTACATATGCCTTCCCACCGCTAATCACAGCCAACCCTCGTGCGACTGACCCCAGGTGCCTCGTGGCGGAGTGCCGGAGCGCCGTCGTTTCCGCCGCCTTCGGAGGCATGAACGCCCACGATTTCCTACAGATGGACGAGGCCGAGCGAAAAGCGACTGTCGATTCGCTGGTGGGCCGTGAGATTCGTTGCGTCGTAGGCGGCGGCGGCGCGGCGAGCGAAGTTGGCGGCAACGGCAGCGCTTGCTCCAACGGGGGAGGGGGCGAGGGCGACTGGGATGGTGCGGGGCGGGTGGGGCTTCGCGTGGAGCGTATCGCCAGCGTGAACCCGGCGGCTGATCTGGCGTACTTGGTGTCTGCCATGGATGGATAGCTTAAATCGTTATGAGTCTCCCAGTAAGGTTTGAATTGTCCATTCAAGCACCGGTACTGGTTGTTCGTTGCTGCTGAAGGTTGGTGTGGTGCTGAGGGTCTGGTTGTTGTCTAAATGTGGGCGTGTTGCTTCTGCTCGGGTGCAGTCTTGGCGCTACCAGAGGTCAATCGAAAATTCATCGCCTCGATCCCTCAACCTCCGTGATGAGAGAAGCAACGGGACTGCACCTCATGTGTAACCCACTATCGCTAGGCTTTCACCATGGAGAAAGAGTCCAACGTACGTAACATACCAGAGCGGCGAGAAAACACCTGGATAAACCATGAGACTTCATGCAATTATCAACCAATTACACAAGTCTTGAGCCTGCTTGGAGGGAAACCCATGCAAGCATCTCAAGACAGAAGCCCCGCTGCCTGGGGGACCGGTGGGCCGGTCGTTGTCACTGCTTTTTTTTTTTTTCTTCACACCGGAAACAAGTCGCCGATGAGGAAAGCACGACGGTCCTAGTTCATGTTACCCGGACCATCGGGAAGGACGCAAAAACACCCCCACATCACCATTGTGGGGAGTAAATGAATGACGGCAGATAGCCCCCCACCCCGGACCCCTCCGAAAGAGCGACCGCTGCCTTCTATGATGGCGCAAGGTAGTGAGCTCCTCAGTGACAAGAGGAGAGGAGGTGAGGGGGAGCGCACCACATAGAGGCCGTAATTAAAAAATTAAACTAGAAGATCGGGCCGTTGCCTCGGCTGTAACCGGGGCTGGCGCACCAACTCTCCCCCAAGATCTCGCTAACGCATGCACAATCCTAACCCTATTCTACGCATTTGACCAATTTAACCTAGCAGCCTATCGTGCCACATGTCTCCACCCTGTGTCTATACTGTACTGGAGGACAAATAATCATGCCATCGACCTCCAAAAACAGCGCTTGGCCAATCCAACAAGAGACTAGTGAGGAAACCCGAGGCACATCTCGCCTCTGGCGCATCTACGCCAACCCCTTCCCGAGGCATATCGCTCCCTCCATGAGACGACGACAAGAAGTTACTTCCTTCCTGGGGTTGCCCCGTTGCACCCTTGCCACTCACGAGATTTTGCAAGCTCTGGTCCAACCCAAGCGGCGAAGCAACGTGCCACATGAGCGCATCACTCCGAGCACTTCGGAGGGGGGGGGGGTGGCTCCAAATGGCGCAGTGCTCCTATGCCGACTTTGGAATGGATAGCGCAGCAACAGGCAGTGCGCTTTGAGCTTCAACGTAGAGCAGCTCCCATCTTGAGTCGTAGCACTGACACGGGTGTTGCTGCACGGTGGTGCGTTCGCCATCTCGGCCGGACGCGACTGGGTCGGTGACACTTGGAGCTCACGCGCCGATGGCCATGCCACCATCCACGGTGAAGGTCTGTCCCGTGATGTACGCCGCGCTGTCCTCCGTGGCAATGAACCTTAACCATCGGGGAACAGAAAATAGAGGGGCAGACACGCAACACGGCAAGGCACCAGGGTCAGCCAAGTGGGTGACATCCCGGCGGAAGGAGCGCAGTACCGGTCACACTGGAGCAGTGCGGGGCCCGAAAAAAACTCATCGACACAACCTCCGCCTTCAAACCGATGGCAAATCCCATGTACCGCACACAGGTAAACGAGCACGACCCCGCGAAAATAATATAGGCATTGCTTTTTGCTACGTGGCGAACGCCGGGAAGAGGCTCGTCGAGAAAAATTGGCAGGTATAAACATTAGGAAGCACAAACACCAGATTTCGTTTTATCAGACCCCGCCTCTGAAACCGCCGAGAGCGCTACATGATAACGGAAAAAAAGATCGCATGAAGGGTCGCAACGCACGGTTTGAACAAATCACGCTAGCAAAAGCTGGGCAGAGGGAGAGACAGACAGACAGACATACAGACACCACAACACTCACTTGACCATCCCCGCGATCTCATCCGGCTTTCCTAGCCTGCCCAGCGGGATCATCTTCTTGATGGCATCCTGGTCGAGGTCGGCTGTCATGTCGCTCTCGATGAACCCGGGGCACACGGCGTTGACGGTAACGCCTCGAGCGGCGAACTCCCTCGCCATGGACATCGTCATGCCGATCACGCCAGCCTTTTCAGCGTGCATGTGGTGTCGGGAGGGGGAGGGAACACGTGAGCAGCAGCAAGCGAGGTTGATCGGCGCTTCGGCAGTGCCATTCGCTCCGCAATATCGTGGTGCCAGCGCGCCCGTCACCACAACCCGGCCGGGGCCGAGGGAAACAAATTGAATTACGAGAGTGGCATGACGCAGATCTGCACAATCTGCTGTGATTGGTGGCATGCCGAGCGATTTTCTTTCGTCTTCTCTCGCTCTAGCTCTCTTTAGTGGCCTTTCTCCTGTTTGGTTTGCCATGTCTTTAACTTTATTCGTTTTGCGATCTCTCCGCTTTTTCCCCCCTCCCCGTTCCGCTTTTCTCCCCCTCCCCGTTGTTCTTGTCCCCCTCCCCCGTCCCGTATCTCTGGCACCTTCGCGGCGGCGTAGTTAGCCTGTCCGGGGTTGCCGATGAGCCCCACGATGGACGAAATGTTGATGATGCGGCCCTTGCGCTGCTTGAGCATGAGCTTGCACGCCGCCTGGGAGACATGGAACACACCGCTCAGGTTCAGGTCGATCACCTGCCCAAACATCACGAGAGGACAGCAGACGAGAGACAGAGCGAGGGGGGGGGGGGGGGGGGGGGG
>CACKRE030002880.1:389159-403823 GCA_902602495.3 Ectocarpus sp. CCAP 1310/34
GGGGGGGGGGGGGGGGGGGAGAGCGTGCGAGCAGAGAAAAAAACTAAGCATTGGTCAAGTAGGGTAACGTCCAGTGCCCGCATAGTACGAGGAGAGGTGTATAGGGAGTAGTTGGGAGTCGATAGTTGAGAGTCGCAAAGGCAGCGGGACACAGAGCAAAATGCACAGCCGGCAAGAGGGTACTGTATTAGTCGGAGAGTTGGCACCGGGTGCGATCGTTTTTTTTTTAATGTTTTTTCCTCGGGCTTTTTATCGAACCCCAGTGCCATCTCTCCGACCGGCGCCATCTCTACGACCCCGGGGCGGAAATGAAATTAAATTGATTCGTTTAGAATTTTCAAGGCACCCCGGTGCGATCTCTCCGACCGGTGCCATCCCCAATGAAATGCACACAGGTGTTGTATGCACGCATGCCGGTGCCATCTCCCCGACCGGTACGATAGTGTTGATACCAGTGTAGGAAACCCACACACACAGTCTTCTTCGCACGCTAGTTGACAATGCTATTGATCGGTACAGATACCACACGTACGTGTAGGTACCGTTGTCGCTGGTAGGAAGCACACCGGTAACGGCAACGTAGGCTGGTGCGTAACAGCTTTCCATGCAGGTGGGCTTTCTTGTGTTTGATGCGAGCGATGGCAATGCCGTGATAACAACAAACGATGTCGTTTCTATCTGAGGTGGTACCACCACACACCGTATCAACTGTTTGTTTCCCGCTTTCGGCCTTCTTCAACGGATACCAGTACGTACGCTGCAGTACAATAGTTTCGGGTTGTGTAAGGTGGGGTAGGGTGCGGCTTGTACGTCGTGTGTTTGATTGAGTGCACGGTTGGCAACTTCCATACCCAAAAAAAATAAAACAACTGGCATCCCGCATGAACCGCGACCATTTAATCGTACGTAATGGAGTGGTACTCCGCTGGCACCGTCCCCACGTGTACCTTTTCAAGGTACGCACATGTGCCTCATTCGGGCAGCTGAAAAGGAGCTCAATCTTGGATTGGGGAGTTGAAGAGATCGCACCCGGTGCGATCTCACCGACCCCAGTGCGTTAATCGAATTACATGTTTTTTCTCGTTCTTTTTCTCGCACCCGGCGCCGTCTCTCCGACCGGTGCCATCTCTCCGGCCGGTGCCAACTCTCCGACTACTACGGGAATGAACAATGGAACTCCAACCACAATGGGCCGTGAGGGATTTGTCACGAACCCTTATCCGCTGAATATACTCTTGCTAGGATACCGTTTATTCACAAGGCGGAAGGCACTCCGCTGGCCAAAATAAATAGATGGGACAGAAATTTCACACACAAGCCGGCCATAACGAACGGTCTTCGCAGGTGCCGGGTGCCGCAAAACAAAACGCCCAAGAATATGCTCAGCGCTGGTGCTGCTTGCCGGACACGAACAACGCATGGTACGCAACGTCTTCTGTCTAAGTACTACGAGCAACATGTAGGACACAACTATTGTACTACTACTGCTGTAGCCTCGACAACATTCCGCTGACTAACGCAGTGCCCGCTCACCGACTGCCACTGGTCGGGCTTCATTCGCATGGTGAGAGTGTCCCTCGTGATGCCGGCGTTGTTCACCACCACCTGCGAGTTGTCCAAGGTTCGAGTGGGGGGGGGAAAGTGACCACCCTGTTTCAAGAGTCCAGCCAAGCCACAGTCATGTTTCAACGAGGCCCCACCGACCCACGATCGTACCATTTCCCATGGCGGTAGATTTCGAACCACAACGAGTTGCGTGCTCTTGTCCATCATGCCGGGGGCTCCAACCAATGTCTCAATCTACCCACGTCCAACCTACATACCGTTTCAGCAAACGGTCAAAAGTGCTACCTTCTCGGAACGCACCAGGAAACTTAAAAATTACGTCTTCTCTCGGAAGCTACTTGTGCAACAGCAGGGGCACTGCCTGTGACCAACCACCGGAGTCAGCACTAGAGCACGTTCCCGGTGTGTCATGCTTTCCTCCTTCTCCCAAGACACAACAAAGTCACGTGTCTCGTCACCCGATATGAGACGTCACCGGAGCGTGACCAGTGTTGGGGGCGCACAGGTGGGCAACGTCTGCACGATGGGAGCGTTCTGTCTATCGTCTCATCCGTGGGCGGGTGTGAGCAAAACAAACAGTGTGTCCGGCCGGTTCGAGTCACCACGGACTTAATGGACGGACATACACGCGGCTCTCTTTCGCTTGCTCTTGCTCCCACCTCGATCTTCTCGTCCGGGAAAGCCGCCGCCGCGTCCGCGAAGAGCGTCTTCACCTCGTCCGTCTTGGACACGTCCGCCTTCACGGCGGTGGCCTTGCCCCCCGCCTCCTGGATCGATTTCACCACCTGCATGTCGTGTGGGATATCGTCAAGAAATCGGCGCGGCAACGGCAGGCGGGGGCGAGGGTAGGACAGTACGGGCACAAAGGTCAGCGGGAGGGGTTCACAGCAATGGTCTCAGACGCGCCCACAGAGAGCGGTTGGCAGCCAACTAAGGGTGGTCTGATCGCCCCGACGGCGGACGTATCGGAATTCCAGGTAGGCGGCGAAAGAGGGGCGACAGAGGCCAAGACTAAAGTATCCGATGACAATGCCGAAAAAAAATGCATCAGGCATCTCCCATGAACCTCTTTTCTCCCATGGCGCTCGGTAGGACAAAAGTTGACCCGCATATGCCAACCTGGATTGTACGTATGCATAGCTCGGACCAAAACATGGTGCGGGGGCACGATGTGAACATTCGGAGTACACCATCGACGTGTGCGTTATGACGCTTGTGGGCGTTCCGATTGCAGAGTCCACGACCCCCTCTCCGCCCGGGCGCGGGCGGGCCGCTACCCCCCAAGCCAGACTACAAAGTGTGTTGACATCTGGAAACCGCGCGGAGTACCTGACGGGACCCAACTTGTAGACACTGCTTACGTTTGGAAGCACAGCTACGACATGGTGAAATTTCGCACCTCTTCCGCGGCTCCGGAGGATGCTGCGTAGTTGACGACCACGCTGCACCCCGCGCCGGCGAGGTCCTTTGCGATTGCGGCACCCAGTCCGCGGCTGGCTCCCTGATCTCGCAAAACGGCCGTCAAGAAACACATACATACCGTAGATTCCATTCGTTGAAAACCTTGCATGCACTGTTGTCTACAACCATTGGTGAGAAGGCATTGGTCACCCCAGATGGTAGTTTTGTATTTTTCTCTCTTGGAAGGAAGACCGTGAGGCATATACGTACAAACAGCGAGCGATGGTTGATGAGAATCGGACCACAAAACAAAAGGTCTGAGCATGTATGCGAACTGTTCTGCAAGCGAACGAATGGGGAATCTTCAGATACCTCCGTCTGTCTTGGAAGACCTTGGCGAAGTGGGACTACGATTTGCAAATTCCCGTACTTGGTACTTAGGTTCTGTACACAAGGAACCAAATCATCCTTCGAAACGAACCGTTGTACCTACGACACACTCATACGAGACTGACTTTTCATTGGTCCAAGCGTGGTGGATGCTAATCAAACAAGCACTTCCGCTGTGTGACAGAGGGAATCGTCAGGCAATTTTCCACGATAAATTCAATCACATATCTCTTCGTCGACGCCAACGCGAACGGAGGGGATCGTCTTCGACAAAATGTTGGGCAAATGAGACCGTTTACAGGTCATCTCCGCAACATCGACAACAGCAGCATACAGCAGTCCGCGTATGTATGCTGTTCCACGTTTGTGTGTCACCGCATTTGTCCTCTCAAAGACACCAGAACGTGTAGGTCGCACGCCCTCTCCCTTGCCCACTTCCAGCACCGACAAAAAACGCATGGTACAGTATGAAGCATGCTTGTGATTGCCGCAGAACCGAGGCGGCCGTGTTCCGGTCGCTCATTTTTTTTGTTTTTTTCTTAATATGACACAACGAATCCATCTCTATCTAAGAAAAGTGTCCAAGACAGATTAGCAATGAATCGATACAGTAGCGTCAGTGCAGGCTACCTGTGTTTCCATGATTTCCCGAGCAGCATACAGTCGACCCGCTTTAAGGACGCTCGCGTTAAGGAAACTTCCCGCTTTAAGGAAATTTGTTTTGCTCAGCACCAGGGGGCCCGACCGAATATACGATCATGGCGTACCCCCATTTTTCTGCCGCGTACCCCTCTTGTAGTGTCCTGCGGGCCTGCGGGCCGCTCTTTGCACGAACCACGCAACACAGTGAGTGCAGAAGTAGCGACGCACAGACAGCAGAAGTAGCGAGCGGTCTGCTGCTGCAGCTGTAACTGGGTGTTGGTATGGATAGATTCCTCCCATCTACCGGCGGTCCATCTGATGCCGCAAAAAAAAAAGTCGTGCGTAACCTCGTCCCTCACCGAGGGCGAGGTTATCTCTCGCTTGGAGGACGTTCGATCATCCTACAGATAGTGCCCGCAGTAAAGAGACGTCAAAATCGGATCGAGCCTCAATCCCTTCTTTTGGGTCGAAGTACCGGCCCAAGTCGTCCATTTCGTAAATGGCATTTCTTCTTGGACTGTCGCATCCTCCCGATTCTCTCATTCCCTGGACTACAACAAGTACTTCGTGTTTTTTTTTTTTTTGTGGTCTCTGAGGACGATCCACATCATCAAGTCCTCAAGAGAGGTGGTGGAGAGCGCTATAAAACCCGTACAACAGAGGAGAGCATATGGTTGTCCGCGATGTGTGGCAGTACTACAGTACAGCACTCACTGTGAACAGCAGGGGCGCGGGGGGGGGGCGGGGGGGACTTTGCCGCTTGCAAAAAAAAATGCACTTCCGTTCAGCTTCGGAGGGGGGTGGGAGCACCGCAGATTTCTGATGTCATGGGGGTATCGCACCATCATGTTTCTCATTGGGGCGTTTCTTTCGTTGTGGCCGAGATTGAGCTACGTTTCTTAGCCCTTTGTTCTTATTTCTCGTACAAAGTTGAGCCTTTTTTCTTACAGAATTTTTCTAAACTGCGGGCCCTATCTGCATTTGTACGCGAAGGGAAGGGGTGGCGAGTACCGTGAAACGCAGTACCTTCTTTCGAAGACCGTTCATTGGTTTACTCATGAAACTCAACAGAGCCGAAGAGCCAAGCCGCGGGGGGAGGCTCAGAGAACTCTTCGCGATATATATGTGGAAGGAAAAGCCATTCAGGTAGTTTTTGGTCGCCGCCGGGACAGTGATACGTACTGGTGTTCCTCGGTGCGACGCTGAAATACGCTCGTTTTTTTTTGTTTCACAAGAATGAGATGAANGGTGGCGAGTACCGTGAAACGCAGTACCTTCTTTCGAAGACCGTTCATTGGTTTACTCATGAAACTCAACAGAGCCGAAGAGCCAAGCCGCGGGGGGAGGCTCAGAGAACTCTTCGCGATATATATGTGGAAGGAAAAGCCATTCAGGTAGTTTTTGGTCGCCGCCGGGACAGTGATACGTACTGGTGTTCCTCGGTGCGACGCTGAAATACGCTCGTTTTTTTTTGTTTCACAAGAATGAGATGAATATGTCTACTTGGACTTTCCTCCTCCTTCCGCTGCCGGCTATGCAGTACATTTGTTGGCCAAGTATAAACTGGTGTGCTGTAGTTGTTTTCAACACGTCCCCGACTGCTGTATATCTCATTTCAATTATTGTAAATGTTCGACGTCAACAAACGGTTGCCAGTCGTCTCGGCGATGCTGACTTTTCGTACCACCCTTCCTTAGCAAAATATGCGTAGTTTGAGGTATAGCATGCCTCCATTGGCCCCGGCAATGGTGAGCTATCGTCCCCTGAATTTTAAGGACGCAACCCGCTTTAAGGACGTTTCTTATTCGGGAAAAACCATGTGCGTCCTTAAAGCGGGGTCGACTATTCACATTCCTAGAATACGCGGTGCAACTCGCGTGCGCTCTTTGGTATCTTGCAAAATGGACTTGTGCATGCACTTGCAACCCGTGCTTACGGCTGCCAAAAACACCAAACCACCTCGTACGCACAACTGAACTTGGTTGCCTCAATGCTCCCCTTCGTCCTTACCGTGACGATGGCAATGCTCATCCGCGGACTGCCCCCCACAGCAGTCGAGAGACCAGCGCGCGCCGCTGGTTGCGCAAAGCTGCTCCTCGCTGCAGGAGGCACAACGAAGGCGCGAGCGCACCCTGCCATGCACGCGATGGAGAGAGTGGCCAGCTTCATCTCTGCTACGGCTCCCCTTGCGTCTATCTAAAGCTTGGTCTGTGAGTGCGGTGTGTGAAATGCTTGTGGTGTGGGTTCAACGCAAGCGCGAAGAGGTCGACAACCGGGGGGGCACGAAGATGGCGGTATAGGGGGGGGGAGCACGAGAGCACCCCAATGCACCAAGGATCCCAACAAGGCACACCATACGAGAGATAACATATCGGGATTGCGCTGGCCACGCAAAAGATTGCAATACAAAGGCAGCACAAAGAAACGTTAAACGTACTCGCTGGGGAGATAAATCAAGAGACCCTCGGGGAGAGACATGATCTGGGTTTAGAACCATTGACTGCGTCAAGAACCTTTGGAAAACCGTGTGCCTTAAAAAAACGAAGAACCGCGAACCACCTCCACCTTCCAACCTACAACCTATGCATGGCAGCGTTCCCCGTCCGTTGTGCATAAGTTAGTCGCCGTGCTGCGCTCTGCAGTACTGGTAGACTAGGCGTGGGCACGATGGTGGATTGGCCGAGGTCTAAGATGGACCAGCTCAGCAAGGAGTTTCAAGCTTTTGCGGGGAGATTCTCCGCCGTCGCAACAGACAGACTCGATCGGGTCGACGGGGGCACCTACTTCTCTCGGCTGTACCAGGTGTGTGCTTGTGTGTGAGCACATGATGGGCGCAGACCTAAGCATGGTCTAGAGTATTCTCTTGGAAGTTATTAGTGGCTTCGTGGTGGCCCTCCTCAAGCGACAGGATGTCCATGCAAGTTGATGTTTGTCTTCTCCACATGAACGCCTTCGCATCCCATCCTGCCCTGATACTGCTGTAGTTCGAGAGTTCCTGCAGTTGTTAATCTCTTTCCACTGCTGTGCTGCAAAACATACAACGCAAATTTCACGCTTGCTGACCTTATCGATGTTCGCTCGAACAGGTGAGGTGTTGTCCCTATAGCGCAGATCGCATCGAACATATCGGACCGGGCTCAAAGGAGCACCACTTCGACTATCTCACACGTGCACCGCGCTCAATGATATTTCCTGTTGTCTCCCCTACACCCTGCCGCCCGATCTACGCTCCCATTCAATGCACGCACAACCCCCACTGCTGCTACTCTGTAGACGAGCAATACTACCGATGAGGAGCAGCGTCAGATCGTCACTCTCCTGGAGGAGCTACAGCTGGCGATGGAATCGCCGTTGTTGTTGGCGCCGCCCCAGGGAACAGTCCTCCACACAGGCATGGCCGAGGGAGAAACCGGTCTGGCCCTGGCCCGTCTCTGCGTCGCGCTCGAAAAGTGCCTCTTTTTCGGCGCGGAAGGGCCGATGCCTGATTTCTGGCGGGTTCTTGGCGGCGGGGCAAGTGAAGGTGCTGATGCTCGTTCTCCGGCCGCCGTTTCTTCTGGCGGTGACCTTGACGGATTCAACGGCCAAGGAAACAGTGCTGACGTCGGCTCTGACTCCGAGGAGGGCGGAGACACCGGGACTCGGGGTGAAAGAGCGCCTGACCCACTTGCTGCGGTCGTTGGTAGGCTAACGCGCGTTCACACGGGACACGGTCGGTGCCGGGCTTGGGCGCGAGGACTCCTCGGCGTGGACGGGGCGTCCGCGGAGAGCGAGCTTCGGAGAGCGGTGGCAGCAGCTGTACAGCTAACAAGAATTGCGGCGGACGGCGCTGCGGTTGGCACCGGCAACGAGGGCCAGGGGGACCAAGCATTGAACGATGCAATAGCATGTTCAACCCCTTCTGAGGAACAGCCGGTCGACCTCAGCAACGCCAGCCATAATGCGAACCCCGACAAACGTGGAGGAGGCGGAGGCGACAGCCCGAGAAGTGGCAACACCGAAAGCGCAACAACTGTGCCCTTGGTAGCAGCAGAACGAATCGCCGTGTCCACTTTCAAGCATGTTCACGACGCGCCGTCTTTTGCGGGTCCAGGGTCGGCGTCGACCTCGCCGTCTCAGTTACCGCTGTGGCTACGTCCCAGTCGACAGGGCGTGTCGGTCGTTGACGAATTGTGTAGGATCGTGGTGGAGCTGAGCGGGCGGCTGAAGGAGAGAGAGCTGACTGTCCGGCCGTCTCTCGACCACGCCTGGCTCGACCAGGAGAACGTCGCCGCGGTGACCACGTACACGTGGCCGCAGTTTCGTAGGACGAAGCTGCGTTGCTACGTGCGGGGAGCGGGACTCTCGGCGGCCAACGGCGAGTATTTGCCGACCGAACGGCCGGACGACGGTGAGGGCGCAAGCGTGTATGGCGGCGACAGCAGTGGCGGTAATTGTCCGGGGCTGTCGCTGATCGGGCCCAACGGGTGCAACATCTGCTGTCTACCCCGCCCTGCTGCTGCCGCTGCTGCGGAGGAGAAGACGGTGATCCTCGGCGGCGATAGTGCTGCAGTTAGAGCGGGGGAGCCTAGTCCTACGCGTCGCGATCGCGGGGCCGCCAACGAGGAGGACGTACGTGCGACGCAGCAGGCGGGGCCCCCGACTTTTTCTGCAGAGTCCCCGACCACCATAACACCGGCGCCGGTCACCCAAGTCTGGCACCTTCTAGTACCCGCCGCCTCTTCGTCCGAACTCGTATCAAAGAGAAGCGCGTACTACTGTCTGGGCGACGGACCGTTGCCCCCTTCCCGCGGGTGGAGGTCCGCGGAGGCCACCGAAGCGCCCGCTCCCGTCTTGGGGTTTGCGACGCAGGAAGAAGACGACGGAGACGTAGCCGGGGCCGGGAGCATTCGTATCGGAAGGGAAGGCCCGAATCGGGTCAAGGGGGAAGAGGAGGAAGCAGACGACACCGCCGCGTTGTTCCGTGCGGCTGTGCTACCGCCCATCAATGATGAGCGTCGCGTTGGGGTCGGCGAGTTGGCGGCTGGTGGTGGTTCGACATCGAGAGGGGTGGGGTTGAGCACGGTAGCGGCCGGGGCATCCGTCCAAGCTGAAGGCTTGCTTGGCGGCGAGTCATCAGCCGACACTGCAGCTGTAGGGAGCAGTAGGTTGAGGCGGCGTCGGAAGCGACAGAGGCCCCCGGAGCTCGTGGGAAACGCAGTACTGCGCACCGCTGAACAGGATTTCAGTGTCTTGGGGGAAGTTACCGGCTGGGATCGTGGGGGTGATCGTGATGATGCAGCTGTCAGTCGTGATGGTCGTGGTGATGGTGATGCTAGCGGCGGGCAGGCGCCTGGTGATGGTGTTGCCGGTGCACCGGCTGACTGCGGCGGGGACGACGAGGCGGTAGCCGCCTTCAAGGCGGAGAGGTGGAGACTGCCGTCGCCAAGTGGGGAACTACGTTCACGAGTGGAGAAAGCGAGAGAGCTCTTGCTGCGGACGATGGAGGTACGTACTATTGCCTCGCCGTGCGGAGCGTTTTGCAGAGCGTTTTGTCCGGGGTGGCAGCACCTTGCGGCTTTCCATGTTGTGACAGCGCCTCTGTCTACGTGTTGTAGCCAAGCTGCAACAGGGTGGTATGTTCGATTACAAGTTTTTTTTTTGCAAAACCGCAATGCTGAACCAACCACCCTCTTGTGGTAGGTACAGGCGCTTAATCGAGATTCCCCTCTCCCTCGTGGTGTTCGCCAGGAACAAAGATCGATGCTGGCGATTCGACGAAGTCAGCTACGGGACCAGGTTACCGTTGCACAACGGGAGCTCCACGAGGTAGGCGGGCACGGCGCTCCCCTTGTGTTCTCCATCCTCCCTTACGCTACCCTTTCCTGGCAGACGTGTTCTTGGCTCGCTGATACATGGCGTGTTTTCGACGACCCTCTTTTGTTGACCTAGGCCTCCACCGATGATGCCTTAAGGCATGATACTCACCGTCATGTTTTTTTGCTCCTCTCGGGACAGGTAGTGTGTACCACACATCCCACATGCCACATCCGAGCCAACTCGTATTCCTCAATTTCACCGCGTGCAGGTGATGCAGGAGTCGACGGAGATCACGGCGGAACGGTTGCTCTCGGCGAGACCGGGCCTCCGGGAACAAGCGGAGGCAGAAGTCGCCGTGGCGAGGGCGTCAGCCGCCGGCGCCGGCGCCGGCGCCGGCGCTGCTGCTGACGGGGGCGGCGGCAGCAGCAAGCCGATGGTCCCCTCGCTCGAGGAGCTGGTCGCCGAAAAGGCGGAGGAACTGCGGATCAGGGCGCAAAACCGAGGTCACGTGGATGCGGCAGAACGCCCTTCGTTCTCCTCCTCTTCCTCCTCCTCCTCTTCCTCCTCCTCCTCCTCCTCTTCCTCCGGCCACTGGCTGGAAAACGACGACCAAGACCAACAGCCTACCGCACGAGATCTAGGCGCGGTTTTACCGGCGGCGGTGACGGCGGACGCGGGGTGGCCGTGGCCGGTGGCGTGGCTGGCGGCTCCGCCCGCACCGCCGCCGCCACCTAGAGACCCCGAGGACTGGGAGCTGGGTTTGGAAGAGGGCGCGTTCGGCTTTGGTGTTGGCGTCGGCGCCGGGTTTGCCGGCAGCAGCAGCCACGGCGACGACTTTGCTGAGGGGGCGGAGGATGGAGCCGACCCTCCCGTTCCTTACTCGATCGAGGTGGCTGCGGTGGAAGTGGTCGACGCGGAGCACTTGGACGAGGCGCATGTTGAGGTACGTTGGCCCTTTGTGCAGAGCAGGCCGGGGTAGTGGTGCGGGGATAAAAGCGACAAGGAATTTGGATTGTGGGGTTGTAGTGGTCAGGGCCTACGTGCCATGTTTTGGTGGAGCGACAAGGTCGAGCGTGTTTCTATGTTGTGTGCTTTCCAAGAGAGGCCCCGCTCGGATAGCGTGGCTTTACAACAGCAAGTGTTGGCTTTGAACCGGGTGATTCCGACTACATACGTGCGGCATCGTTCGTCTGCTCCATCTGGTGCCACCGCGTCACTCAACGATAATTCTGTTGTCCTTGTCCACGAATGCCATCCTTCGCCCACAGTACGTGCTGCGACTCGTGTTCCACGAGGTGCACGAGCAGCAGGGCAAGGATGCCGTGTCCGAGACACCGGGGGTGCTGGACCGAGGCAACGACAGCAGGCGCGGTCGCCGCACGAAGACCACCGCAGTCCATTCGGACGATGACCGAGGGGCCGCTGAGCTGGTGGCGCTAGCCACCGCGGCGAAGGGCTTACTCCAGCGCACCCGGGTGCTGAGCAAGAGGCTGAACAGCCTCTGCGCCCTCCACCCCCAGCTGATGTGGGAGCTGGAGGAAGCCCGGCGGCTGAGGTCCAAGGGGGAGGCGGAGGTCGAGATCGCGGCGGAATCCCTCGACTTTCCCGACCCGTTCGAGCTGGGGACGCTCGAGGTAACAATCTGTTGGGTGTCCTTGTTATCATTGATTGGTACCATAGGTGGAGACTGCTGTAGCTCCTATACCTTCCGTTTTTGTTGTGTCTGGTCCCATCTTCGCAAGGGGGTTGTGCCTTTGCGGTGCTTGTTCAATTTTTTGGGGGGGATTCTGTGATTTTGTGCTGTGTTGCAGGCGTTCGGCGGGCAGCGTATCTGTACAGGCGCCCGGTGCGAGACGAGAGGGGACACAGATCAAGTAACTGCACACAAATTTCCGCTGATGTACAGAGAGTAGGAGAGTGCGACGACAACGGTTTCATTTTTATTGGGTTTTTTGTAGGGGCCTGCGAGGGTCCCTGGCCAAGGTACGACACCAAACATGGTTGGCATTGCCACCCGTCAACTAAATCTGGGGCCTTCCACGCGCTCTCTTCTTTGCTCCCACGTGCGCGCAGGAAAAAATCTTGCGAGTGCATTGCGACAAGCTCACTCCCAATTTCAAGGCCAACTCCCCCACGCGAAAGCTTGCGGCGCGGGTAGGGTCTTACCTGTCAGGCCTGCTTCGCTTCTTGGGCGTGCTCGAGGTGGGCTATTCAGGAAGGAGCTCACTCCCTGCTCGTGCGTGTTAAGAAGTTGTGTTTTGTTGAAGGGTGCGTAGGCGCGAGACGCAGCGCTTGCCGCTTCTGCGCTTTCACTTGGATTTTTCTACAGCCGTCGTTTGGATTTCTCGCCACTTTGTTTGTTACTCGTGAGAGCTTCGTACCCCTCCGCGAAGAGATGCGGCACACCCTGGCCTAATAGGTACACATTCTTTCGGATTCCCCCGTAAACACACTCTTTGATGGGCTCGGGTCGCTGGCTTCGTGCCAAACGGCGTCACCACCCAAGATCGCATGTACGTTATCTTCTTCGCCCACGACCCCTTACCTGCGACAGCCATCCGTAGCACGCCTCCCCCTGGAGGAATTCTACTACCGTTGTTCGTTACTCCCGCATGTCGCCCGATGCCACTGCAGGCGGTAGGGGAGGTTGACGTCCGGTCGCGCATGTCGCGGGTGCTCAACGACGCGCTCTCCACCTGCGATCGGGTCGGCCGGAAGAGGCGGCGAGGCGACTTCGCCCTTGGCGTGAGGATCCGAGACATTGCCGGAGGCAAGCTGGGGTCCGGGGTTGGCGACGAGGAACGGCTCAGGATTCAGAAGAGAAGGTGCGTGTGTGCGCGCGCGCACCGTGTGTGCATGTCTGAGGATCTTGTATCAGATGAAATGTCAGGAGCGGGGTAGCTGGGGTTCTCTCCTTCTGCTCGAAGTCGATGTTAGTTTTTGGTTGCTCCTTTTTGTGATGACACATCTGGTACAAGCAGCGCTGCCTTCTGTTTCTTAAAGGGCTTCTCTACGGCCCCCAAGTGTTCCCGACCGCGGTTGCTATGGTCTGTGGTAAGTATTAAGGCAAACGATGGCACTTCCAGGTGCTTTCATGAAGGATGAACGCGAAACAGGATTTTCGAAAGTCAAGACCCAAACACGTTTCCCCTGCACGACGAAAGAGAGAGTGAGGGCTGAGCGCCCGACCGATTACGAACGGCTGGGCAGGCAATGGAACGCCGGTTGTCGATGTTCGCACTCTGTTGCGTAAGTTTCGTCATGTGTGCGTGCAACCCCTTGTCGCACCGCGCAGGTGCATGAGCTGCGGGCGCACGATCGCGGCGGAGTTCCTGGGGATCAAGAAGGATTACTTCCCTTGTCGGTACGCAGATGGCCTCTTCTGCCGCAGGTAAGCGTGCGCGCTAAAGTTGAAGTTAGAATGAGGCGCAAGAGATGAGGAAGGGAGGGTGGGGGGGTTGTGCCCCTCTAGATATGTAGTGCCTTGCGCCGTGCTGTGACCCTGCAAGGCGCGCTCTGATGCCTTACTTACGATGTTTTTCGGGGAGGCATTGTGGCCCCCCTTTTTTTCCAGCACGCTGCTCATGGGAAGGTGTCAAGTGTTGTTGTAGGCCTCCACGCCACCTTTGTCCCACGTGACGGCCGCCCACGCACCACCCGTTTGTGCAAGACTCTTGTCTCGCGCTCGCGTTTCACCTCACCCCGTCGTTGATTCATATATCCCCCTGTGACGCGATTTGAGACAAATCTTGATACATACATATATGAACATCACATACAGAGCGCCTTCGTCGGCAGGCCAACAAACAAGACACCTCCCGCCCGGTGAGTGAAACTCAGCGTTTTTTCTCCTCCCGTTGTCTCCGTGGTGTCCTTGCCCCCTCCCGCCTCGCGCTTTTTATGACCCGTGGGTCGGCTGGACCTTAAACCGCCACCGCCTCTATCGTGCAGCTACTGCCACGCCGAAGATCGTCGGGTTATCCCCCACCGGGTGGTTCACCACTGGGATTTCGTGAGGCACCGCGTCTGCAAGGACGCCCGGGCGTTCCTGGACTCTACGCGGTTCCATCCCGTCTTCGACTTGCCGGCCTTGTCCCCCACGTTGTTCACGGAACAGCAGGTTCGTAGTTCGGCGGTAACCACACTTCACGATGTGTTGTCGGTTCTTTTTTCGACGTGCTGCCGAGAGGTCCTCTCTTTGTTGTGTGCTATGTGCCGCCTGGTCGTTTGAGGTTGCGGACGGATAGAGAGTTGGCTCGATTGCGCCGGCGTGGCGGGGCCATGTCGCGGGCGGTGGGGCGAATAGAATGAAGCTGACGCGCACCGCATTTGCACGCCGAATGCAGGATAGCGCACATCGATTGGTCAATATCCCGATGTACGTTGTGTGTGTGAGTGTTGTGTCGCGGGATCAGGAGAGAGCACACAACAACGAGGGCTTGTGCTGCAAAGGAACTGACGTTCGATTTATCGATTGACGAGGGTGGGAAACATTCCCATGTTTCATGCTACTTCGTGTTTCATGCGACGTTTCTTCGGCGTTAAATTTTTGCAGATAGAAATCATGAGCCTCGCATCGCATATACCGCATTGACCTTCAACAATCTGGCCTTTCGATCCTCTCTCCGTCTGACCGCATGAGTTCATGATCTCCCTCGTCTGCTGATACCGAATTCATGGTGGATGTCAGTCCTTGCGAATGGTGCGATCGCGCCGGAAGCAGCTTTATTTCCTGCGCCGTACAATATTCTTTCCGGTGGAGTGCAAGTGCGTTCTCGGTGCTCGATTGTTTGACAAGCTTCTTGAGGGCAGGTGAGTGCGTGCGTGCGTGCGTGAGCGCGCACGCTTGTGGTCCTCCCCCCCCCCCCC
>CACKRE030002890.1:7880-37194 GCA_902602495.3 Ectocarpus sp. CCAP 1310/34
CGTTGTGCGATACGTAATCATCTCCGTCAGGATTTGGGGAGGACGGATTCTAAAGCTGTAGAGAAGCACTGCGCCTGTTCGCTCCTTCCTACTACTGCTGCTTGCGACTGACTTGGGCCCTCCAAAACTCCGACAGGTACGAACAAACTGCTTCGTGTGTGGTCGAAGATGGACTGCATCTTTGTACAAGCCCAACATGCCACCATGCACAACATTCTGCTGCTGCCGTTCACCTGTCGCCGCCCTTCCACGTCTACCTGTCCATGAAACATGCTGCCACTTGATGCGACAACATCTGGGAACAACACGAACACAGGGAGTACTCCCCCTACCCATACACAACACCGTCAAAACTGCTTGTAAGCTAGAACAACTCTCATTTCTCTCTTTCCACATGCGTTTCTTCGCCTTTTGTCTTTTTGTCTTTTTCTCTCTTTTCTGTGCCAGATGGCCTTGTCTCTGCTTGCGTTGTGATGTACCAAGATTGAACCAAGGGGGTGTACCTCATTCTCTCCGGCCCGTGATGGTGACTCCTAGTCTCAGTTGTTTCCTCGTATATCGGGGAGAGGGAGTGGAGGATTCCAGAATATCTGTCGTTGATTTCTATTGACTTGCGGACCCCTCGGGGCAATTTTATTTGAGTGTACCTTTTTAGGGTAAGTCAACCTGCGACCACGGGAATCGACCGCGTCGAGTGTTGGATCAGTACGGACATACGGAGGTACTGGGTAAGGGGAGATCGGAACGGTTTTTAATGTGAAGACAACAACAACAACAACAACAACAACAACAACATGCAAATGATGTAGATGCATGAAATGATACACTCCGTCTCTTTACTCATGGTCCGCGCTGCCTACAAATAAATGGGAAAGTTAGCTATACCTTCTGCCGACACACGGGCGAGAGAGGCGACCATACCCACTGCATTCAACACACACCCACATGTCAGTGATGAAACCCCGACCACACGCCTCTATCGGCGGCCACGTCAGGAGGCAGTGGTGAGATAATGTTCTCCCGTGCCCTTCTCACATTGAACGACATGCCATTAGTCTACACAACAAGGTAAATATGTTCTCCCGCGCCGCACATGCCCCCATGCATCACACACAAAAAATAAGTTGACGAAAATATACACAGCCCGAGACGCGCTTGCTCCGCAACCACATCAGGGTGCTAATAAAATAGAACACCCGACAAACCGAGTTCCCCTAAATCTTCCGTCTACAACTGTTAACTTCCCAACATAACATACAGATAGATACACAAGGTGGCTACCAAACTGCCTTGTTGAGCCTGTTACCCACAGGGGAGTTATCGTTGTANGAAACCCCGACCACACGCCTCTATCGGCGGCCACGTCAGGAGGCAGTGGTGAGATAATGTTCTCCCGTGCCCTTCTCACATTGAACGACATGCCATTAGTCTACACAACAAGGTAAATATGTTCTCCCGCGCCGCACATGCCCCCATACATCACANTCTCCCGCGCCGCACATGCCCCCATGCATCACACACAAAAAATAAGTTGACGAAAATATACACAGCCCGAGACGCGCTTGCTCCGCAACCACATCAGGGTGCTAATAAAATAGAACACCCGACAAACCGAGTTCCCCTAAATCTTCCGTCTACAACTGTTAACTTCCCAACATAACATACAGATAGATACACAAGGTGGCTACCAAACTGCCTTGTTGAGCCTGTTACCCACAGGGGAGTTATCGTTGTATGCTGTCTGGGAAACCGCAGACATACAGGTAGCCTTTCGCTCACGCTATGGATTCATTGCTAATCTATCTTAGACTTGTTCCTATAGATAGAGATGGATTTGTTGTGTGATATTAAGAAAATAAAAAAAGGGTGCTTCCAGTCAAGGTCTTGGTTGTACTAATACCGACCACATGTCAATATTTCACTTTCTAATTCGTAGAAATCGTGGTGTAAATCGTTATCAACCATTTTGCATGCAACTTGGCTGGCCCAGCTTGTGGAAGGAAGTTTGTTTTGACAGCGGGTACGTACATGATAGGCAGGTTTCTCTCGATGGTAGGTGTGATCTGGACTTGGGAAGGCGTAATATGTTGTGTGTTCGTTTGTGATCATCGGTCTGCTGGTTTTGGAGCAATGGGTTGGACCCACTCAACATCACTAAACGCCCGCCGCCAGGTTACACATGGCGCATGACTATACCCACGGTGCACAGGTCTTATGGGCCCGGCTCCTCCAGGTTTTCATAGCTGGTCTCGGATCACCGTCCCAGCGGTGATGTGATTTTTGGTAGTGTTATTTCTCTGTCTGTCTCGGTATTTTCTCCTGGTTCAATCGCGCACGCGCGCGATCTCCGCTTTCGTGCACGCCGTTTCGCGGAGAAACCCCGGGGTTGAGGAGCAAGATCTACGAATTTAGGGCACAAACGCTTGTGTGGCACGGCCATCCGCTATCGGAGCACGACCAAACCGGTGTGACGCAGAGGGCGCTCTTTTTCTTCCTCAGAAGCGAGCAGATCGTGAATCGGTGCCCTGTAGATGTCGTTCTGGTCCCAAAAGTGGGTTGGGTTATAATATCGGCCTCACGGAAACCAAGTTTTGGGGCCCCTGCATCGTGCGGCGCAACTTTGGCCGAAATACTTAGCCTTTTTTCCCTCCTGGGGACGAAGGAAACACATGTCGCTCTTCGCGCTCCGCGACCCGCTTTTACTAGTGTGCTATAATACCTTCCTGTGTGTCCTCGACTGCTCTGCATGCGTCCAACAGGCACACCATAAGGTGCGCAGTAGTGTCAGATGGGACAAACATGCACACTAAATCATGGAATAATATCTGCTGCGACAGCAGCTACCCCACTTGAAAACCTGGTCGCCAATCAAACGCCGTCTGGTGCAGGTGCAGAGCAGTGGCTGCTGCTCAAGCAAAGCAACTCCTTTCTGGGTGCTGGGCTCTTCTTCCCCCCTCCAGACCCAAAATTCACGCTCATTCACGTTCCTGATCGTATGCAAATCACCCCGAGGTGCAAGCTACCTAGGACGCCTGTCGAAGACGAATCCCTGCTGTAACAGGAACCCCTATACACGTGAAGGGATTTTCGATTCGCTGGACCTCCATTCCAATTCCTCCTCGTTCAAAAGCACAATTTTTCAGACAAGTTTCGTCCGCATTGGGTCTGAAGCAAATCGGTTGAAGGCATCGACTATCTGTTTGCAAGCACCAGTGTAGACTTGCCCATCAACCACCCACACCAACAACACCGAATGGTACGCCTTGGGGGGGTATAACTACAGATGACAGACTCCAACCACACAGAAAACATATTTATACAACAGAAACTCGGCAAACTGAAAACAAATTACAACTCCAGGACGAACTCTTGGTCCGTGGAAGGGTGCCCTAATGCGCCTCCGGCCCTCGTTGAACCTCCGAAGGACGACAGGGAGGGCTCTCGATGAAGGCGCTTTCAGACACGGAAAGCCCGGGCAAACCAGGACCATACAACACGATAACACCCAACAAACGGAGGGACGGGAAATAAGTTTAATTCTTGAGTCACTTACACAATGAACGCTGGATTACAGGCGCAAGATAATGACCAGCCGGCTAATACGCGGAGACTGGCGGTGGGTAGCCCTCACCAAAGCAGCCTCCGCACGCACAGCCAGTAGGAACGAACGCTGCCAATCAATGTAGCGAGGAGCAAGCTTTACGCGGAACCACTGCTATGCCTTCAAACCGGGCCGCCTTGCGGCGCAGCCACGTAGGGAAGCTCACCTCTTGTGCCCGAGGCGCTACGTACGTGTTGTTCAGCAAGCTCACCGCCATGGTCTTGATCGACCGCACTGCATGAAAGGCGCAAAGTCGAGCAACGGCAAGCACCAACGATGAAGAACATGTGGCCACAAGAGAGACACCGGCAAACAACATGCGTCAAATCCTCTTTTAACCCCCGGCCCAAATGTACTTAGAACTGTTCCCAAACAAGCAACAATCTGACAAATGCGCGGGCAAGAATATTGAAACAACGCGCTGAGAATCGCAATCCTGCATGCATCAGTCTACCACGCGTGTCTTCGCAACACTTTCAGCAAAAGCAGGGCAACAAATGCACGCACGTGTTAGGCAGTGCAACAAAGGACGGCCTGGTATCCGGCATAGCGGGACAGGGTGTTAACGTTCGACAAAGTTGTCGGGAGATGTCGGAACACATGTCATGGGGACTTGACACCCTCCTTGACGTGTCGTCCACCGAAAACAACACATCGTAACTGAAGGTCACAGGCAAATGTGGGGTCAACACCGCTGGTTACTCGAGCTTTACATCACTCAACGCCCAGCAGTGTGGCGGGCTTGGTACAGGCCAAGCCCGAGCTTTGCTCGCCTTCCAGCGAACGCATCGAGTTTCCAACAACAGGAGACTACAGTGGCACGCGTAGAGGGACTCTGTTGTGCCCGTAATACGACGCTGCCTTTTCCTACCAAAAGACTTAGAGAGCCGCCCCCACTTCTTAGAACCCGATCATGATGACATTTAGCACTCCATCGCTTCGACTACATTTGAGTATTCGATAGTCAAACGGTATGCGAGAGCAAGAGTCGAGCCTGAGGTCATAGACAACCGCTTCAACAGCGGTGCACGCCGTGCTTCTCTTACCGCCCGATCGTAGGGTCTCGACGTCGTCTTGCCACTCCGCAGCAGACGGCTCGTTCCCGGAGTGGCACACCTCCAAAGCGGCGTTGATATCGGTCTGTGCGAGCAATTCGTTAAATAACGCGGGATTGTCAAGGTAAAAGCCAGCCTTGCATCGGTAGGGGTAAACCGAAATAAGAGGAGAATCGACATATCCGTGTGTCACTAGCAACCCGAACCAGGGTTGGAGGTTGCCAGGTTTCCAACGCCACGCAATTGCGCCACCTGGTAATGTCAGCTACACAGCAGTTTTCTGAAGTTTGAGAGGTTGGGGATTCGATCTTAGCAAAGTTGTGCATCACCAAGCTCCCCTCCTAGTTCTTCCCACGGGTCGGTGCATATTGACAAGCCGACCCAACACTACTGTGACACCATGGACGCGTCATTTGAAATGGGACAACCGCAGAACAGCAATATCGGTCGACCCTTCGAAACAGGTGTGCTTGCGGAGAAATGAGTAACATGAGATGAGCGGGACTGGACAGCGGCCTACACACACCGGTCGCCCCGGTGGTCTAGTGGGTAGCCTCGTAGCCTGCTAAGGGCCAGGTCATGGGTTCGAATCCCGACAGAGTGAGTTTTGCTCGCTAATTAAATCCTGGTCTCCGTTGGAAGCGACGCGCTGCAAAGCTCGTTGTTAGTAAACTTGATCGACTTCATAAGTCGCGAGGGAAGGGATTGCTGTACCCTTCTCGCGATAGAAATATCTCAGGCAGGAACCGCAGGAGGGGGTCCAACCCCCCCCCTCCAATGTGACCCCGGTTGGGTCGTCTAGCTAGTAGAAGTGGAGGATAGGGGCCAGAGGGGCAGACGACAGAGTCCAATGATGGGAGAAAAACAAAACAAACAAACAAAAAACATATCGTGTACAAGTGGTCTCCAGGTTGTGCGCGGTTGCTGCTGCAGACAGCCATACCAATTTCAACAATACAAAATAGTTGGTTTGGCAAGGGCGCGAGGAGACGGGGTGGGAGCGCGTGGGAAGGATCCGTGGGGTCTCGCTGGACGCTTGCAAACCATCGCACCAGCACCAACAGACCGGGCTAATGATGTACAGAGTGTTTAATGTTCCGCACCTTGATCTCCTCCAGCTTGGGGTCTAGCTTGTCCGCCAAGGCACTCGCTTCCGCGTCGAGAGCCCCGCTCACGCCCCCGACGAACACCGCTGAAGGGAGGCCGGTCACGGCGCGGGCTACTGCCTCCGCATTGAGCGGAGCCTCCGAGGGTGCCATTGATATCACGGTTTTAGGTTGTTCCTGAAAAGGCACTTGACTGGAAGGGAACCGTGTTTTGTTTCAGCGCAGAGAAGGGCAGCCCATCAATGTGTGGCAAGAGGCCGCACGGGTTACTGAGTACTCCACGGGTTCGGTTAGCATGAGCCTCTTGGAAACTGCCTGTGGGCTGTCACTGCTGCACTGGCCGGGCAAGACCAAAGATGCGGCAGGGGTCCCCACAGACAGGAGTATAGACGAAACGACATGTCACCCTCCCGGAAATATGGGGCGAGTGACGATTCACACGTCACGCAAGCACCACACGCAGCACCAGCAGTGTGGCATCAGCAGTCCGTACTGGGGGCAGACCAGAGCGCACGGCGAAGAGGCCATGCAAAACACAATTCGTACGCTCAGATCACGGGTGCTCTCGCTGGGTACATCGGCTGCTGATGGGAAGAACATCGTAGCCTTTTCCGGCGGCGTGGATTCGTCCTTGGTGGCCGCGTTGGTGCATCATGCCTTTCCGAGGAGCAGTCAGGCCTGCGTCGGCGTATCATCGGCGCTGCCTGCGGCCCAGCTCGACCTTGCACGCAGCGTAGCGAGCCAAATTGGTGAGCTCGTGGCGATAACAGCAGTGTATGGTTGAGGTTCTTCGGTTCAACAGCGATTTTGCGTATGCCGTCAGGTCGAGCTTCTGGAAAGTTGAAGCGTGTGTGCGTGGACGAGCACCGGTCTCTGATGTTCTATAGTGTTGCAATAAGAAGTAGCTTGTTTGCACGGACATATTGTAGCTGCGACACGGTTGGAATCGAGAAAGGACGCAAGAATCTCGTCATAGCTCCGCGGTCCTGGAACCTACAGCAGTCATGCATAGATCGTGTAAACATGACGCCGCTGATTACGCCGCATTTTTTGCCCATTTTTTCTAAGACACGCCGCTGCTGCATGCCGCATCTTCGCCAGAATTGCACACCGAGACTTCGCTCCCAGACCAACAGAAGTTATTCCAGAAACAACCATATGATCCAGGGGCAAGCGTGTCTTCTACCCTAACCACTCTTTTCAAAACCAGACCTAGAGGTCGACGCTCGGAGCAATAGCGGGTGTGTTGTGTGTGTTTTCGTCCTATTTATTATGGCGACAGTCCCCCCATTTTTCGTGGTGAGACGTGTACTACACTTTTCAGCGTATGTAGAGTACTATACTTTTCAGTGTATTTTTTCGTACCGTACAACTACAACCATCCAGGGTCACACAGGAGGGGGTAAACACCAGCGCTTTTTCTTCTTTTTATTTCTTTTCATACCCCACCTTCCTCCTTCCTCCTGCGGTGCGTGCTGAATTTTTTTTTGTCGCGAGAAGGGTCCAGCCGTCCCTTTCCCTCGTCAACGGTGCTAACGTCGAAGTTTGGTACTCACGAGAGCTTTTTAGCTATATTTCGCTTTCACCCGCACATTTCATAAATTTTTCACCCCATGGGGATTCGAACTCACGACCTCTGCGACTAGCGGATTACGAGGATACCACTAGACCACCGGGGCGACCGGTAGCGGGTATAGATCAATGTAGAGCCCGATGATGACCCAATAACGCAACAACCAGTCTCGGCCTCGCGTTGGCGTTGTGGCTCGTCGTGTGCACATGAACAACCCAGCCTCGAGATGTGAAACATGGCACTTTTTCCTGATTGACGAATGACCCTAGTTGACGATGACTTCGTCTAATGTTCATACATTCCATCTGAGGGGTCTCGGCGATACCGCGCCATGCGCTGTCCTTGCGGCAGAGCGAAACGTACAGCCAATGGGACAAGCCAACGAACTTTTCAACTTATTGCCACCAGGAGACTTATTGTGAGGGACACGTGCACTGCATTCTACTGCTAATGGCTGATAGTGAGCGTAGAGCGTGGGTACAGATTTGGGAGAAGTAATGGCATACCGACAAGGGCCTTCTTGGACAGCAGTCGATTTCCACCGAAAGCATGCAACCCTTTTCAGCACACCCAGTAGCACAGATGAAGAGGAGGTGGCATTCGGGCCTACGTTACCAGACATACGATTCACAATGTGATGCAGATCAGTTGTGCCTTTAGTGAACAACGAAGAAGAGAAGCGCCAGCATGCATTTGCCGCTGATTGGTGGCAGCTTTCGGTACGCGTGCGGAAAAAAGCTTAAGCGTAGAAACTCAATCCGACGTTTGTCTACCCACACAAGAAATCGCAACTTTATTTCGTTGAGGGAGCGAAGGCAACGCAGTCGGTATCTCGCTTCTTGCCGGTCATCGAAATAGAAGGTGCAACTCTGTCACCTCTATGCCCTGTCCATGCGATCAGCAGAGACAGCATCATCGGTGCCGTGGTGCGATATGCTGTCCAACATGTGTAAGCTAAAACGCTAAACAGACGGTGTGTTCAGAGTCTAGACCCCGACCCCTCCGGGCACTTGGTTCTTAGAACGCCCGGATGACCTTTCCTGGTCCTCTCTCTTCACTTGTTTGCTTTCGGTGTCGCTCTCAAGGGATCCCTCTCATGGAGGTTTCCACCACGGAAGGCTCCGACCCCGACTACATCGCCAACGAGGGCCAGAGCTGTTTCCACTGCAAGACGCACCTTTACTCCGCCCTAGAAGCCGTCGCGGCGCAGGCGGGGGTTGAGTCCCGCTGTAGCAGCGGGGTTGCCGTGGAAGGTGGAGAGCCAAGCGCGAGTGCCCTCGAGGGTGGTGGTGCAGATGGCTCCGGGGGGATTGTTGAGGGAAGGCGAAGGGTGGTGCTGTTCAACGGCACCAACAAGGATGACAAGCGCGATACCACTAGGTGGGTGCTTGGGCCATCCTTCCTGTGGACGAAAGTACCGTGTTATTTCAGGGTATGCGACGCCGTTGGCACTTTTCTTGTTGTGTTGCACGTGGCATGGATGTTTGTTTTTTCGCGGCAGTTCACTGCGTGCGTACAGAAGAAGAAACACCCTAATCGGAGTTTCCAGCATTCGCTGATGCAACCCCGGCCGAAATCATCCTGAACACTACTGTAGACCTTCCACGCACCCAGCCATCCCGCATTACCTATCCCGGTGTTAACGGGATTCCAGGGTCGGTCCAAGAACTGTGGCAAGCGGGTTTGCAGTCGTAGATATCCCGTTAAACATCTCCTCCACATAACACGCCTTGGTGCGGTCTTGTTTCCTCCTGAAGTGTCGTGTTTCCCGAGCAACAGCAAGGATCCACCTACCAGCGAAGTCAAATAGGTGATGTATATCAACCCGACCCAACCTCGCTTGTGTGTGGGACCATATTGTTGCTGTCGTTGTTGTTGCAGGGTTGGCCTGAAGGCTGCAGCAGACTTTCAGGTGGCAAGTCCGATAGACATGCTGACGAAGGCAGAGGTGGGTGCTTCTCAGGCTCCTCGGGAACTGTGTCGATGGTAACGTGTTCAGTTTGTTCAGCAGGATAGATGTTCGAGCAAAGGAGGTGTGAACGTGCACGTACATGGTGTTTGTTTTCATGTGTTTGCACAAATACACGAGGCGTTTTGGTGTAAGCGCAGTGCCTTTGAAAAGTCGTGCAGAAGAAGGGCTTCGGCGCTGCGTCCGGCGACGTGGTTGTAGCGTCACAAGGGCGCGGGAACCGTAGCCCGCTACCCATGGTATCCAGGTTGTTGCCGCTAAACTCGAGGGGAGGAGAGAGGACAAGAAGACAAGTAGGTTGGAGGGGAGTCCGCATTGGCATTCCCATCGGTGGCATATGGACGAGTCGCAGATCAGCCACTCGGCCCCCCAAGTTCCGACGGTGTTGACCACACGCGTCTCTGCCTCTGAGTTTGTTGCCTGCGAAACCTTCCTGTAGCTCGCCCCATTCAAGCCCGTAAATCCGTTCAAACAGTTCCTCCTTTCGTTACGGGTAACATCCTGATGGTTCTCTTTTCAGGTGCGGGCTGTTGCCCGAGAGTTGGGTCTGCCGAACTGGAATCACGCCGCGTCTCCGTGTCTGCGGTCGAGGTTAGCCTTTGGAGTGCAGGCCACGCCGGAGAGGCTTGTTCTTGTCGAGAAGGTGCGTGCTGGTGCTTGCGTGGGTCACTGTGTGTGTGCTTGTTTAGTTGAAAGTGCGTTCGTGTATTTTCTCAATTAGCATCGACAGCGCCAACTGGCGAATGAAAAGTCGTCAGTCTTGTAGCGGACTAGAAATACGAACACTTTCTAATCAGAGGGTAAGGGTAAGGTTTCTCACGACAGAGGGGGTGCAGGAGCTGGAAGACAGTGTCCGTTGGCGTGTGCATGTTGTGCGTTTGCGCTTTCCTTCTGTCGAAACGTCCGTCCTGGCATGCGTATGTGACGGCCCTTTGGGCGGGGAGCTCTGTGTTGTAGTCCGCTCTCCCTTAACGGTACATGAGTTTTGGTCGACAGTGTTACTTGGTTCAAGTATTGCGACCTTTGAGTCGTAACGGGAAATTCAAGTCGTAGCGGAAAAAGGCAGACGCCCCCATGTCGGGCTTAGCCCAGAAAATGCGCGCAGTCTCATCGGATAAGAATCGTATGCGCTGTTTTCCGTGTATACATGGTGCTCCTCGGCCACGCTGGCCCGCCAGCCCCACGGAACGTACTAACCACCGAGAATCCTCGTTCGCACGTGGGCCCTCCTTGATACTCGTGCTTTTGTGCCATTTGATCATTGGTGGCGACCCTTGGAGAAACAGCTCTCTCGTGGCGTCTGTCAGTGACGCGAACACAGCCTATTTCTTGTTTCATATTCCAGCGTTGCGCATGCCATGACAAATGTGAACGCTCCCTGTTTCCTACCGTCAGGGGAAGAAACGAGATAGCGCTTGGGCCCTGGGCATGTTCTTGAACCATTGAACTTGGAGTGTTTGGTCGGTGTCCTCCATTTCAGCCGTGTATGACTTGACAACTAATCTCGATTTCGATGCCTCTTGGATTAATGTTGAATTCGTGTCCCGAAAATGTTCACATTGCCACAGGCGGAAGACGCTGCACGAAAACGATTAGACCTGGGCGTGTCCCACAACTTGCGCGTGCGAGCCATGCACGGCAACAAGGCCCTGCTTGAGGTGAGCATCGCATACAAGCCCCCCCTTATCCCGGTCTCGGTAGAAGGCCGTGACTCAAGCGCCGACGAACGAGTCCTATCATACTCCCGCTTATTTCCTACCAATTTTTTCAATACTCCTCGACAACAGAGAAAGCGCCAATGCCGATAAAGGGGTTCTTCCGAAGATGATCGCGTTTGATCTGCTGTTGACTCGTGTAACCTCCATGTTGGCGGGGGGAATAAGCTGAAGGGAACAGAACCCGCAACCTCGGAAGCTGACCCCGATTGCCAGAATATGACAATTAGAGCGTCTGCTGCGCATCTTTCAGTATCCGCACCACACGGTGTTACCGTGTTTTGTTCGTTCATGTCTTCATTAGCAGGTGATTACATGTTGGTTGAATGGAATGAGTACGATGCCCAAATATCTTCAAATTAACGCTGGGCGCACGGCGATACAGCCATCACCTTGGGGCGCTGTGTGCATCCCTGCCTACTGCATGACCAATATTCACAACTGGGGGCAGCATGGTGATTGTGTCGTTTGCGTATCATCCTATTCCCCGCTGCACGCGTCACTGCTCACTGCTTGCGTGCACGGCGATATTGTCTCTTGTTGTTTCACACACAAAACGCAGGTTGACGCCGGTGAAATCCTCGACGAAGCCTTGCGATCGATCGAGGACATCCGATCACTGATTCTGCCGCTAGGATTCAGCGAGGTAGACGTCCGACCCTTCCGAAGCGGGGCGGTTAGCGGCGGCCTCACGACACCGGTAGCAGAGCAGCAGAAGGAGAGCGAGGTGAGCACGACAAACCTTGACGGCGTCGAGGTATGTCGTGTGCACGGATCAGCGGCAGCGGCGAGAGGAGCTGGATCTTGACAATCACCGGAATTATGGTTGATGTGTGGTAGTGGTTATTGTTATCGGTTTGCTTGATGATATCCTGCACCGCCACGCACGCGCACGGTTCTGCGTGCCTATTCAAGTCGGACACCTACTGTCGACACGAGCGAGCAGGTCGAGTGCTTCTTCTGTGAAAAAAGGATAAGCAGAGGGCGCTGCTCAATTGCTGGTAATTCCGGCCGCACTTTGTTGTATAGAGAGTTTTGATGGCTGTTGGGCTGCGTTTTCCTGAGTGGATCGAATGCTGCAGCCGCTGTGCCTGGAGGAAGAGCATGGGCTTCTTGTTGGGTTTCCAGGTACGGGGCGGTGCTGACGAATGAGGCGTAAATACATCAAGCGAAGCGTGAAGCGATGGTGTACGTGTGCCACAAACGGTGGAGGGTTTGGGTTTTCATGATCGGCTGGCACCCCCCGATGTGTAAGCAATAATTTGGAGCAATTTATGGATACGTCGTAGCTATTGCTGTACACCTGGTATTGCCGTTGTGGCGTGGAAAGTTGGTCGGTATCTGCGATGCTGTACGTTGTTCAGCCTGCCTGCTGCTTCGGTGGGAGCTATGTACAACGGGGGAGTATCTACCTCCGTCTGCACCAGGGCCCACCACGCTCCAATCTGCCCCTTTGCCCTTGGTCACAGCCTCGCCGGCATAACGCTTGCCGAAGATGCTCGTGGAGTCTGAACTAACCTTCCGTTGATACGTGCATACCAGCACAGAGTCAGACATCTACGATACGCAGCGGGAACAGTGCTAACATTGCAACCCCTTGTTTTGTGACGCATCGCACGTGTGGTTTGGCCACTGTCTTGGAGCCATCCCCCATCTCTTCACGGCCACCACACATTCGTCGCAACTCGCCATCGCCAGGGCAGTTCATGGTTTGCGCGTATCGTGGATGTATGACTGTGTGCTGGTATGCACGCACCACCGCAAAGTCGCCATCGCTAGATCATGGTCTGCCGCGTACCTTACACGTCTGACGCTGTTTGCCGGTATGCACGCATCACCGTAAGCCTAGTTGTACTCCACGGGTGTCCTCGCCTATGCCGACGAGTTTGTAACTGAGCGCAAACGGGCAGAGCGGAGCTCGGTGAATCGTGTTGAAGATGGAGGTGAAGGCTCCCCGATTATACTTTGTTGTCTCTTGCTGTTCATCCTGGTGTTGCCGTTGGTATACCTCCACGGAAGTCCATTCCGTGGGCGACATCTGTGATGCTGTACACTTGATGGTTTAGCCTTGTTCCTTCCGGGGTAAAAGCTTAGAACTACACCGGGGGAGTCTTCACTTCAGTCTTCCAGCCACGACGCTCCGCCCTGCCTCTTTGCCCTCGGTCACAACCTTCTCGGCATGGCGCTACGATAGAGGTGACTGCCATTCCATGAGACACGTTCAAGACTCGCGCCGAAGACAAAAATTCTCGGACAAACATGCTTGGCCCCAATTGGTGGCCCTTCGCTACAGAAGCCGCGGAGGTCCGTAGACAGGGCACAGAAAGCGACGGTAGATGTGCGAGAAGAACAAAAACGAGCGTTCTGCCGACCAGGTTTATCCGTGGTGGAAGCGTTTTGAGGGTCCCAGGGAATGGAACGTCGACAGAGACTTCATCTCCGGGATTACCCCAATTAAGCAAGTTAGCTTGCGGGACTTTGGAAAAGCACAAAAAACAGTTCGTCAAACGCCAATTCACACAATCCGTGGTTTTGTACAGAGCGCCACCGATCATTCCCGTCCACGCATTATCTATTTTCCCATGCAAGCCCCAGTTTTTACATACACATCGCTAGACGGGTTTTCATGAGGGAAGGTACACCAGTAATTCATAGCGCACCGTACTCGCGGCAATAACGCCCACGCCACCTCGCCTCAGCGACTGTCATCGTCGACCAGCGGACTTCTTCTGCAAGACGTCGACTTCGCCTTGCAGCCTCCTCAGCGCTGATCGCGTCAGGGCAGTCTCCTTGCGGGCATTGTCCAGCTGTGAGCGTAGCTCCGCCATCTCCCTCTTCATGGTCTGGACTACCTCACTGTCCCCGCCTCGCCCTCTAGGAGGCGTAACGGAAGAGTCCGAAACCTTGTCCACGACGGTGGAAAGCTGCGCCCTCAGCTCGGCCACGTCCCGAGCCAGCTTCTGCACGGCGGTGTCTCGCCGTTGCACTTCGTTATTGCTAGCCGTCCCCCTCCCCTCCGTAGTTGTTTGCGGCGCTGTGGCCGACTTGCTCATGGTTTCCACTCTCGCAAGTGTCGAACGGTTGATCCCGAGCAGGGTTCGGAGCTCGGCCACCTCGAGCGACAGCTTTCTCACCGCAACTTCGGCGCGACCGTTGCCCTTCGTGTCGCCCAAACTGACGTCACCGTCGCTGCCGCCACCCCGGGGTCGATCCCTTGACACCGCGCCGCCTTTGCTGGCGCGGGCGGCGAAAGGGCCGGGCGCGGGTGAAATAATATCACTCCCTCCACCAACCTTAGTGTTGGATGATCTCTTGCTGTCCACCGCCGTATTTTCTGCTGGTGCAGCGGCTGCCGCTGTGGGGCGCGGAAGCGCCCCGGGAGTTCCATGACGCCGAACAGACGCTGCTGCCACCGTAGACCCTGTCGCGGTCGCCGAAGGTGGCGTGATCGCATCTGGTGCAGAGTTTCCGAGGTTGCGGTGGCTGCGGCTGCCTGTGGTGCTCCGAAGGTTGCCATTGCCTTTACGAAGGGGCCCGGCCGCTCCCGTTGGTGCCTCACCTCGATCGTTGTCGTTGTCGCCGGAAGGCCAGGAGGGGGGGGGGTCGGCTCTCCTGGGGTCGATCGGCGCCGATGGAGGTGGCGGTCGTCGTTGGTTGGAATATCGCGGGGCCGAAGAGGACGACTGCTCTTCACTAAGCTTCTGGGGTAAGACCTCAGCAGTCTTCCCACTTTCGGTGGATGCCCCGCCATTCGTGCTTGGGGGCCCCGGCGACGTCCAAGAGGAACTGAAAGGGGCGTCGCCGTTGTCGTAGGTGTACTTGCTCGCCATTTGCGGACCGGCGTACGCCTTTGACGAAATGTCTTGCGCCTGTCGAGCAAATTGGTTGGGTGTTGGTGTGGTGTACCGGTTGTTGCTGATTGGTCCGTGGTCATGGCAGCGGAGTTGGAGGCGAATGAAAAGCGTTTGGGGAACGGGGGGCACACAGGCTCCGCCAGACTCCAAAAATACGGTTACGTCACTACCAAGGTTGTGAGTTGTAGAAAACGGAAGGGCGGGGGGGCACAAGCGGCAGGTAGAACAACAGAGATGCTCTCGGCATGTCTTGAATATACGAGAGCAAACAAAAGGATGACAACCCCCGTTTGCCTTGATCCCGACAGGCCAGCGGGGCCGTAGACATGCCGGCCAAACTATCTCTGTCGTCGCCAGGAACAACGACCGTGGTTGCTGCGACCAGGTCACTGCGCGTCGTACGCACTTGTTACGTTGACATCTCAGCAGCCAGCACCTTGGCAGAGCGCCGTGTCCCACTACGACCGATGGCCTGCAACACACATAATTGTATTTACCATCGCCAATGTCGTCCGTGTACCTCACACAACCGCCACCCACAACTGTAGAAGCACCTTGCACTGCGAGCACATGTCAAACCGCGACAGTTCGTCCTCCGTGGTGGGCATGGAGCAGCGCGGGCAGTCGGGAAGGGAGGGGAAGGTGATGCCCTCGACACCAGATTTCTCCGCCGCACGCTGATTGGCCTTTATACCACGGTGCAAAAACGCGACAACCGAAGCACAACGTACGACGCACAACCCCGGGCATCTTTCTGTTAACGATGCTATTACGGGGCAAGAGGCTTGTTCAATGACGAGATAGAGTCACTGCCACGCTCACTCGTTCTCGTTGGAGGCACAAAAAGCAACACGCCCGAGTTGAGAAAACGGATGATTGGGGTGGGGAGACAAGGAAATGCATGTGCGCGTTCCGCGCCATTGCTGCAGCAGTCGATCGGGTAGATCGGCCTCTAGCCAGACAAAACAAGCAGCATTTCTTATGATGACATGTGTACCAAATACTGAATAAAAGTGGAGGTGGACCTCATTTCGTTAATGAGTGAGCATGAAACAACATTAATAGCGAGTCACCTCCAGCCGATTTGGCCGCGTCTAGCAGGCGGATGGCTTTGCACCACCGGTAAGATGTCAAGAAGTCCTATTATATTATGAGGTATACTTTCCCCCAGCAATCCGTAAGGCGTTCCACTATCACCTCATTGATCATGCAGCCATCAAGCATTACCCCAGGGATGGTTTGTGGTAGTATGCCACTCCCAGCAAATGAAAATATTGAGTTGTTGAGGACAACGTAATTTCTCAACAATGGTGTAGAAGGTCGGTCGGATCCTATCACCTTTGTCGTTTCCCTCGCCGCTTGAATGACCGGGTCCCTCTCATCCGCTACCGGAAGGCCGTACGAGTCGAAGTTGACACGTGACCCCACTTTCATTTTGTTCTTGAAATCCTGCCATGCCGTGGCAGTCAGTTGTTGACACCAAGGTGAAAGCCATCAGTCGTGTTCCGAGGCGACACGCTGTTAACGGAGAAGGAGAACTGGGGAAGGGGTTGACCACTGGCACTGCCTACCGCCACAAGCAGCAACTGCGACAACTCGGTGCTATTCGCTGAGACTGTTGCAGTATCAAAACGAATCAACACTGGGCAACAAAACAACGAAACACAGCGAAAGGCGTAGTGCGCCTCTGTTGCTGCGGCTGCTGTGCAACGTGCTGTATAAAAGACGAAACCTCACAGCACTGTTCTGCAGGAAGCCCTTCTCCGAAGCGAACACCCTCTCGTTGAGGACCTCCTTGACACGGTCTGGTGGCGGACGCTTCGGTAACCTCGAGGCAGCAGACAGCTTCTTCATGCTCGCCTGGAGCATGAAGGCTCGCTGCTGCTCATCGGACATGTTCAGCTCTTCGGTGATGCGCTGTAGTTCCTTCGAGGGTGTGAGCGAGTTGCAGAAGGGAAGAGGGGGGAAAGGGGCGTACCTCAAACGCGTAGCGATGTGGTTTCGCCGAGAAATGCACGAAGCATCTAAGATCCGGTTGTACGCAATAGTTTGAAGAAGTTTAGTTTTCCAGTTCGTATTCGTGTGGAACAACGAGACAAGCTGTACGGAGGGGAAGCTACGAGGATTGCCACACGCAGCGCGATTCAAGGAGAGGAATAAAATTATGGAATTTGCTTGTCGCATCAATGTAACCTCGCAAACATTGACACATGGATACTTTCGAGACAGGAATTTGACGCGGTTGGATCATCCACGGTTCGCACATCACTCGATAGCAGCCGACTTCGACCCGCTTTCGCGCCGCATCAGCTATAGTTAGGCAGGCCGAGACGGCTAGGGCTGTGTTGAGGGGTAGCATGAAGGTTTGTTTTACACACATTCTCATGTGTCTTGCCCAATACCCAAACACACGTAAACAACCAACATCAGACGCCCGACGATTTTCAGAAAAATGCCTGAGACCTTGAACCGAAAATCTGGACACGATCATCCCTCCTCCTCGTGTACCTCGCGCGTCCCCCACCACTTGTCACTGTACCTGAAAACTTAAGTCCTTGTCATCGATCGTCTTGCTCACGATCTCCTTAGCGCGCTCGGGTGTGCTACCCCACTGAGCGGCGAGGGCCCGAGCCTCTTCCTCCTCTCGCTCCTCCCTCGCGCGTGTCGGGTTAAACACGGAGCTCGCCTCGAAGCCCTTTTCGTTGGCGAAGACCTGTCGACGAAGGGCCTCCGCTGCCTCGGCGTCTGCTTCCGTGCAATGAAAAGAAAGAAAAGGTACGTGCCGGCGATGACAACGAGACAACACGCGGCTCCCTTCCGTGCCCAACATGAAAAAAACTAGAAACACTGCGCTACATATATCATAGCACCGCGAACAATGGGTGAGGGGTCGTTTACATCCTGTCTGATAATTATTGAAGTTTCATCTACGCTGAACCCATGGAAAAATCTTGAAAAACGGGCAAGTCGATTTTACGTCGGAGAGGGCATTTCCCACAACCACACTTTGAAAGTGTATTGAGTTCCGCCAAACTCTCCCGTAGGTTCCACTATGTTCACCACCGTAGCGAACTTTCTAGAACGGTTCTGGCGTGTGTTCTGTAACTCAGTGGATCCTACGAGCACGACATGTTGATAGTAGAGTGATGCGGGATGTACCGAACACGGCAAAGCTAGTGTCGGAAGACGACCTCCTTGTCTTCCTGTCCGTCCTTCACCCAAAACTACCCGGTAAAATGAAGACCCGAAGAGCTCAGACGACGAATTAAGACGGCGTCGAGCACGTGGTAATGGCTCTTCTTGTGGTGAAGTACTCGTTGGTGATGACGTATGAAAGGTACAAGGACGTAAACCTCTGTTTCAGGAAGCTATTTTGTACTCACACCCTTGTCCTCGAATTGGTTTGTACTAGACAGGGCGGGGTTCATGAGCGGTGGGGTGGCCAACTCAACCTTGCGGTAGTCTATTTTTGCAATGCGGATGATTCACGAATGCCGGCACACAGCAGCGTGAATCATTTGTGATGCAGCTACGTGTACCAGAGGGACAGGCGTTCGACGGGCGCGACGAGGTGGTTGTGTGTGCGATCCCCGTTCAAAATCTTGCACTTCACATGCGGCAATTTCGTTTCCGTTGATGCCAACCAGCCCACATGCACACACCCATGAAGAGCCAAAACATGAAGTCTTCCCGCTGTGTGAACGCAGACACACACATCTGGAAGAGGCACGCATGCGGCATATATCTGGCGGCGAGTGTATCACACACTCTATCGCCGAGGAGCACCAACCGCAGCGTAGACATGGGATTGTGACAGACAGATGCGTGACAGACAAATGGCATATATTGCGTCAGGCTAACAAATTACCTGCCACATTCGTCCCAGGCATTCCAAATTTCCCGCCAAGTGAAAGCAAATAGTCAACATTCCGGGATGTACTACAATACATGCACCTAAAGCAAAAAAAAATGCTGATGGCCATGACTTTGACGCGAGAGACCAAGCAGCAGCAACAGCAGGCAGGGCAGACACCTTTTTTGAAGACAGTATCGCAGCACAAGTACGCAACCTGAACCGATCCCGGGGAACCATCCTGAAAACGCAAGCAGTAGACCCTCACGGCCTCAGCAGTCTCCCTCGATGGTAGGTGTGCTCTGGACTTGGCAAGGTGTATATCTTTTGTGTGAGATGTCGTCGCTCTGCTGTTTGATTGAGCAGTCAGTTAGACCCACTAAACATCAATAAACACCCGCCAGGTTACACATGGCGCATGACAATACCCACGGCGCGCAGGTCGCATAGGCTCGACCCCCCCTGGTTTTCATAGCTGGTCTCGGATCAGCGTCCCAGCGGTGATGCGATTTTTGGTTGTTCTGCGTCTCTGTCACTGTCTCTGTTCTCTCCTGGTTTGAATCGCGCGCGGGCGATCTCCATCTTTGTGCTCCCCTTTTTGCGGAGAGAACCAGAGGTTGGGGAGAGCGATCTACTACGAATATTGGGCGTATACGCGAGTGAAGCACGGCCTTCTCTCGCCGATGCACGATCAAACCCGTGTGACGAAGAGTACGCCCTTTTTCTCCCTTCTCAGAAGCCAACAGATCGTGAATCGGTGCCCTGAGATCTTGTTCTGGTTCCAAAGGTGAGCTATTTAGGCTTCCCGGAAACCAATTATTGGGCCCATGCGTCAATTATTTGGCCCATGCGTCATGCGGCGGAACTTTGGCCGATACATTGAGCCTGATTTTTCCCTCCTGGGACGGAAGGAAAAGAACGGTCGCGCTTCGCGCTCCGCGGTTCATTACAAACTTTGCACGCCTGCACCACGCAAACCACGCTCAGCAGCGCTTCTGCCCCGTGTGATTGCTGAAAAATCCAGGGATTTGCCATTTCCCGTCCGACTCCGGTTATACACTTATGAGTGCACACGGGGCGAAACATCGGTGGGGACCCAACGGCCCTAACAACCCCCCTATTATCTATAAACTGCAGTACGTTGTAGGGGCGGGGAACGCGATCATGTCTCGGTGTCAGCCAGCGGACTTCTTGTCAAGCCAAAATCAACAGCCAGTGTGAAGAGAATAGGAAGGTAAAACACCAGCGAATACCAAATCAAGCCGAACGTGAAGCCACTTGCTTGATGAGGCCGTCGATGCACTGCTGTTTTCCTCGTTTGTCCAGTGGCTTCAGGTGGGGTGCACAAGGTGAACAGATGCCGCTCGACCGTTGTCCGAAGTGCAACCAATAAGAGGGCCGTACAAAATCTATCTGTGATTTGTGTAGCTTCGTTGCAACCATCGCTCGACTGCCAGCGGCAGCAGTGGACGGGGTCGGAGAAGACAGTCAATCCAGCCACTTGAACGAGGCGGTCCAGAGTACAAGTTGCGACTTTGTCGCCTTCCCCTCTTCTTTCCACCGCCTTCGACTCGAAGCCTGCCGCTACACGACTTCGACTTTTGAGATTTGAATCGCGTTCGTAGCGATTGATGAGCCAACCGGAGTGTTTTTGAGCATGCTGCCTCACCACCCCGGACTTCAGTTGCTACCAAATCTCTCTGTCCAGGGTGCCTGTATGACATGGTTCGTCTTACAGCAGTACATGCGCTGGGTGCCAGCCAGTCTACACCCGTACTGGTGTATACTCTGTAGTCCGGGTTGAGCAAGGGGGTAACACGCAGTGAGGGACGAACGGGAGTTTTAATTCTGCTATTCACCGTTCCTCGTGCGGTGTCGACCTCCAGTCTTCAACGCGAAGAAGGTTCAGCAATCCTTCCCTCTTTGTTGCACGTGCTTGCGACTATTCCCTCTCTAGGGTTTCGTTCGCGCAACCTATCTTGTAAGCAGTACAAGCAGTCCAATTGAACCATGACAAATATCCACGCCATTGTTTACCGGTGGTGCATATTGGTGTGCAAGGGCCGGGCGGTGGTTTAGGTTCATCACCTGCTGTGTCCGCGGCTGTTCGCCCAGGAAGATCTCCGTGGCTATTGCGATTCTCATCACCGGCATCGCCAACTCCTCCCTGATGCCGAGCAGCTAAGACGGCTGTGATTTTCGCTGCCGCTTGTGCTGGTTGTCTTGAGCAACACCTGTTGTTGTGGGGTGCGGCGGGATAAGAATGACTTGCTGTCCTCGACGGCCATCTGCTGCTACTGCAGGGGCTCTGGAAGTTGAACGAGTCTCCCGAGCGACTGCCGATGGCGAAGGTGAAGGTCCAGGCTATCTTGGGCGCTGACGGAGCCATGCCGTGTGCTAAGGGGTTTGACTCCTGTTTGTTTCCTTCTTGACGCGCAGCAGATCCGCCGCATTTTCGCACCCACCCTTCCGTCCACTGCGTTCCGCGTTTCGTACCCCCACGCAGAGCACGCACTTCAGGTGGGTGTCTATTGCACACACAAGGCAACTTGAAATGCTCTTCAGGCGCCTCCTGTTTCCAGCAGCAGCCACCTTGGCTAGAGCAGTAGAGGTTCGGAGTTTCACGTCGACTTCCGGAGCTGCTGGTGCCGTGCAGCATCTCTCAGTAAGCCCCCGCCGACAGCAGCTCGGTGCTTTTCTTCACGGTTCGGAACCGCTGTCGAGATCTAGCACGTAAGTGCAAATAAAAAACCTGTTCCGGAGCGTTCAACGCGTCTGACACCTGCAGGCGCGATATGTGCCAATCCGCTGATACCTGGCATGGTGAACTGCAATCGAAGGGGAAATTACAATTGCACAGGTCATAACTCATACTGGAGCGTGGAGGAGAGCGGATTTTTTACACTGCATTCTCAAAATCTTGCCGACGTCGTGTGTCTTCGGGCGCGGTACGCAATGTGCGGGTGAAAGCGAAATATAGCTGACAAGCTCTCGTGAATACCAAACTTCGACGTTAGCACCGTTGACGAGGGAAAGGGACGGCTGGGACCCTTCTCCGCAATTAAATTCAGCACGCACCGCAGGAGGAAGGTGGGGCATGAAAAGAAAAGAAAAATAAGAAAAAGCGCTGGTGTCCCTGTGTGACGCTGGATGGTTGTAGTTGTGCGAAAAAATACACTGAAAAGTGTAGTACCCTCCATACGCTGAAAAGTGTAGTGTACGTCTCGCCACGAAAAATGGGAGGACTGTCGCCATTATAAATAGGACGAAAACACACACACACACACGCTACAAACACAAGCGGCGAGCGTCTGCAGGTGGAAACGAAACCAGTTAAGGTTGAAGCCAAGAGATCCCAGTCATCCAGAGACTGCTCGAGTGTGATGGACACCGGCCAACGTGCGTAGAGTAACTTTCACCGGGGTCTCGGGCGTGGTCAGTAGTCAGTAAATGGCTCGTCCAGTTCGCTGTGCGGGACAAGAACATGATATCCCCCGCACGAACGGCACACTGACATGTACAGCGTACAGCAGGTTTCTTGAGCGTCGTGCAAACATCCAAAGACATTGGCGTGGTTTCAAGGCCAATCTAGATTGTAGTCCAGGATAAGCCGACGAGAAAGACCCAAAGTTTGACCCTTGGTTCACCTTTTTGGCGGAATGGCATATTGTGTGATGCAACATTGACAGGAGGCCCAAAATACACTGTCCTGCTGGATACACTTTGCGTGCAAGACATTTCGTCGCCAGCTATTTTTCCGCAAGACTTGAGAGGGCCAAGGACAGCGAGATTGGTAGCGAGATCTTCGGTTCACGCTTTTTCACCGGCGGACAGTGGACGACTGCTCGGGGGAAGAGCCCTCCCTTCGCGCCCCTCCAGCAGTAGTTGTCTGTTTCTTGCAATGGAAAATGTCAATCGAGCCCGAACGCGAACGCATCCCAACAAATGTCCCCGCGGGCGAATCACTTACGCAGGAGAATCATGCATTAAAGCACGCTTTTTGGCTCCAGTGAACAGAACACTCGTCGAACTCTGGTGAAGACCTAATGATGTAGCCTACCGGTACTCATTCTACCGGGTTTGCGCCATGTTGCACTCGATTCAGGATAAAATAAAAGAGCAATTTAATTACTGCAGTATGTGGGATTATTAACAGAAGATTGAGCATGAGGGTTACGAACTTCGCATGTTATGTTTGCTCGACGAGATGCCGGCGGTCAACTACCCAATATTGTACACATGGAATCGACCACAAACAAGGACTTGGTTTGCTCCACACAGGGGACGCACAGTCTCCAAGGTCAGCAGGGGCATGGCTACCGGAGAGAAAGCGGGTTCGGGGGAGATCCTGAACCTCAAGACTGCGCAAGACGTGAGTAGCAAGAAAAATGCCCTTCCATACTGCATGGTGACATTTTCACGTTTCGAAGTAGTGCCGGCGTATTTTCACGCACGCGAATTTTTTCCCTGTAATAGAGTTGCACAGGGAACACGTATCCCACGGCCATACAATTTCAATGCCTACAGGGTTGCGTTGATGGCGGCTTGAATTGTGCGGTTCCACAACCGAAGCGTCGTTGTACTATCGAAAACCATGCTGTGCTCTGGACAGCAACACTCCGAGGTCTCTGGTCTGCGGTCGCCTCTTCCGCAAGACTCGATCATTCCCACAAATCCGATTCTTCTCTGGTATGTTTATCTCACATATCTTAACATCGGCTTGAGATATTTTCCGCTTGTTTAGAATCTACATTTGCTTGTCAAGACCTCGCGTCGGTTGCAGATTAGTTATTATTGGTGGTAGCGGTTGTTCGCGTGTAGTGTGACGCGCCGACACGTCGTAAACGAAATGAAAAAGGTGTTAGGTAATATCCAGAAGGCGGGCATTCTTAACTGCGTAGTTTGCAGAATTCACCACCTAATTGCACTTGGACACTCAAGTTTACGCTGTGAGAGTTGAAACGCATCGCCTGTGGACGCCCTCTAGACACCATGAGGGATTCCTGGGAACAGTTTCATTGAACTGTATCTTCCCACGCCTTAATGCGTTGTACCTTCTCTGTCTCTGAGTCTGTTTATTTTCAGCCCGACATGGTTTTGCTCATCTTCCTTTGTTGTGTCGCGATTTGACAAGGTGGTGGATTTCTGGTTCGGCACCGACTTGGTTCGCCTGGCGTCGGATAGGGAGTACGGCCAGAGTTTCGGCGCAAAGTGGTTCGGCGTCGGTCCACCAGACCAGGCCTTCATCGGCACCCAAAATGCCTCCAAGGAGCTCATGGCGAAGGCGGGAAGGTATTCCGTGTACAACAGTAGCACGGGTTTTGTCGACGCGCGCAGAAGAGGGCTGAACGGGGGTAAAGTGCCAGCCGAGGAGAGACGCGTTGTTTTTTTCCATGTGGGGTCGATGCCTTTGAAGCTTTGTTTGTCTTGTAGCCGAAGGGGAACATTGAAGTTGGGGTGGAGCGTATTTCTTGCATTATATCTACGCCGGCTATGGGCCACAAACCGCAGAGGTCAGACCGACATGTCGTCCCCGGAGATGGGTGCGAGGTCATGAAACGCCTTTGCTTGGGCGGTGGTGGCTTGTTCGCCACGAAATAGTCGCCTTGTGCTTTTTGCCACAGTTCCTCTGCAAGTATGCATTCGCAGGACGCACGAAGTATAGATAGACCTCGAGTGGTTGATGTCCGGTTCTTATCCATCCCCAAAGACCGCCACGTTTTTCTTGTGTGTGTGGTGTGTGCACGATTATCCTGCAGTGGCGAGCTGAAGGGAGAAGAGTGGGAAACTCCCAAGGGGGCTCTCGCCAGGCTTCTGCTGCTCGACCAGTTCCCTCGCACAGTCTACCGGTGAGTAGGTGTAGCCCTCGTCTCAACGCTTGACGTCGCGCTTCGTACAACCGTTGATGGGCCGGAAAAGGATCAAGGCACTGCTGTATTCCAGCATTGATGGAATTCGAGGGCCGAGACCAGCATGTCTAATCTTCTTCGCCTTCCCTCTTCGACGGTGCGACTCTACTCGACTAACATGCTCCCCCCGTTTCCGTTGTAGGGGCACGTCACAAGCGTTCGCACATGATGAGACGGCCGCATCTTTGTCGCTCGAGATTATATCCAAGGGCTGGGACACCGTGGATGCCCGAAACTACACCTTTCAGCAGCGGTTGTTCGTGTATCTCCCCCTCATGCACTCGGAGAGGATTGAGGCTCAGGTGACGATAATCCCTTTTCCTCCTCGAACAAAGACCCCAAGGGGATTGTAGTCTCTCTTGATACGTTCACAATGGAAATAGCTAAGCTGCTCAGAACACACCCTTCGCACGGGGGTTATACAGGAGGTGTCAGATGTCAGCATGTTCGTCGATCAGTCCAAGACTACACCCGTCGATTGCCAACCGTCGAAGCTTCTCAGCTTTCGTTCGATTCACAGAATAACGTTTTGGACTTCCACCGTACAACGGGTCTTGACAACAGTTTTGCCTCTCGAGTTTTGTATCATTTGAATATTGATACGACTACAGGACGCGTGTGTGTCCAAGGTCAAGGCCCTGGTGGACGACGAGATGAAGGCCACCGGTAGCGCCGATTCCTTGGTTCATGATATGGCACTGGAACACCGCGGAGTCGTAGCCAAGTTCGGAAGGTACAGCCGTTCAAGCGGTAGGGTATTTGTTTGAGTGAAACGTTAAATTCGAGAGTAAACAGCTCGATGATCTTGCCCAATGGTTAGTCTTCATCGCGTGTGTTGTGGCCACAATCATTTTGCGAGTAAGGTTTGTATCTCGAAGGCAACATTTGCTATCCATCGCTATGCACCTAAACAGGGGACTACAAACAGTTGTGACCCCATTTGCCATGCGAAGGCTACGTTCTTGACACTTGAAGGTACAGCTAAGTGTGACCGGAGTATGGAAGGCGGAATCAGAGCAAGAAAATAAATACTTGCCAGTTGCCTACTAGAGCGAAACCTCACTAACGAAAAAAAACTTTCATTCCTCGATCAATCCTGTCGAATATTTGCGTCTCCTCCGATGGAGATAGGAAACAGACGCGAGTTTAGGCCCTTTCCGCACCATGTAATGAGCGCAAATCAGCTACCGCACCGACAGACGTGCGGACCTCAGAAATCGTTGCCGAGATACGCCATGTTCGTGTCTACGTTAGGAAAATTAACCGTTTCCTCTGGGTTTACAACGTTTAGGTTATGTGCGGGAAATCCAGGGAACATGCCGCGCTGAGACCCTCTCGCCATCGAAGGCAGACATAGTTGCGTATGACGCATGTTGCGAGAGGTGCTCCCACATCCTTCGCAATGAACACCAGATCTCTTCAGTAACTTTGTATGTTCCCGTGGTAACGGACCAAAAATGACAGGTTCCCCCACCGCAACGCCGCACTCAGACGTGAATCCACCCCAGAAGAGCTGCAGTGGCTGAGCTCCGACGACATCCCAGGTTGGGCAAAGAGTCAAGGCGCGTCTGAGCCTTCGTCGCCGAGTTGAGGTGGTTCGACGTGGTCGCGCTCGTGTGCATCACTCCATTGCCACCGGCTCTCTCGTGATAAGTTCCCCTGTCCGCATTGTGCAGTACCGAATCTCATGTATTCCTGGGTCCCTGGTACGATCGCTGCTGCGATCGGGTTGTTTTCGGTGCTTTTTGTGAGAATTGTTGAGGTGCTTTCCGGGGCCTGCGCTCACTTCGTACCTTCCTCGGGGATGGGCCACTAGTCTGGTGCACATGACTCCGTCCCATTTCGCCGAACGCGTTCGGTGGCTCTGTTTACCAAGCCCTCAAGCTTTCGTTTGCTCAAAAAAGAGTGGCTGAAAGCATGTACCGACAACGTAACATCGACATGTAGCTACACTGGGCTCGCGTAGCCGTTGTAGGAACATCATTAAGTGTCAAAGGAAAGTTGCCGTGGACAACTGCTGTAGAGCGGTACAATGCACGTATCGCACGACGTCAGAATACATCCTAACTCGGTTGCATAGCTGGCCTGGTGCGCATCTTATGCAGTTGACAAGGAAGGCTTCGATTTTATTTTTCCCTAGAATATCCTCTGGTGGTTCACGCTGGTCAGCCACGAATGTCAAGCGCAACTACCCGTTCCGCTGCACACCTTTGGAACCCTAGTGTCCGCCGCGAAGTAGAAACCCCCTACGAGAATTCGTATTTTCAACAACGTTCAACCGATGAACTTACGAGACTCCCATTTTTCTAAAAGGAATATTATCAAATATCCTTGCAGGCTGGAACAATGCAAGAAGCCGCGTTGGCAAGTGAACTGATCATTTGTTCTCGTGCGTTTGGGTGGTGGCACATGCAACTGAAATAGCAGCGTAGAGGATGCCGAGCAGGGCAGCAGTGCGGGTAGCTGCACACGCGTTTCTCGGAAATCCTGTAAAGACCATGCGCGCAGGCTGCTGAGACCGGAACCAACCGTTGCAACCTTCTGTGGTTTGGACAGATCCTCTTCGGAGTGCATGGTCTCAAAACAGTGCTTTGCCTCCAAGATTCCAAGTCCAGCTCGGGTCAGAATACCAAGTGTGTTGCAACAAAACTCAGAGCAAATAACGCTGAATCAGCGAAAAATGAAGCATTGGTAGGCCATGCCCGTCAAAAATATTGCCGGAGCCAACACGCTGATCGATGCACGCGCCGAGAGAGATCCGTCGCAGATTACAGCAAGAGAGTTTGCGTAGGCTTCTCGTGCAAATCAGGTGCTCATTCTCACTCTTCGAGGGAACATGTTCTGAGGCAAATTAAACAAAGACAATCTCTTCCTCGCATACATCGCTGACGCTGGCCGTCTAGGTGCGCTTGGCGATCTACCCTGAAACGTACAAGGACATCCGTTCTTCTACAGCAGTGTTAAAAACCTGATGACACCGGTCCGAAGCATTGTGATTCGCAACCGGCGGCGAGCGCGCTAAGCAAAATATGGAAATGATTCCAGGATACAGTGGCCCGTCGTGGTTTCATCATGGCCTAGAGAAGAACAACAACTCAGCGGAGAGAATCATCTCCAAACGAGCAGGGTTCCGCTCTGCCTCTGGTGTTGAACGGCGGCTCCAGGTTTAGCCCGAAGTGGACCGACGCGCCCATGTGGCCTGTCAACACCAAAAATATCAACGTGACTAGTTAGTTGTATGAACTGCCAGCAAGAGCAGATTCATACGGAAAACCCTATGATCTGCCGTGTCGGCCGAATGCGTATCTGGAGCGCTGAATGGAAACGGGTGCCTGCATGGTCCACAGCAGCACCAAAGAGTACGTGTGCTCTACGCGTACCAGTCAATACTTGATGGCCAATGTGTCACAGTTCCTCGCCTTACCGCCCTCGCTTTCGGCTCGTTCAAGAGATATGCGTCACCCACAATCTCCCCAACAGCTCTACATCACGAATGTCTTGCGGTTCCGCAGCTACCCCCTGCTCTGCACCCGCCAAGGGGTTGGTGTCAACGACATGCTTTCAGTCTCTCAAATATCGGGTAACACTCCCACGAGGGCTTGACCCTGTGGCTTAGTCCCACGACGGGGACGAATTCACCCGGGCTCCTCACCTACGCAGGATGTATGCATACAACATCAAAGACACGGGTTGGACGTCGTGGTATGTGTTTATGTACATCGATTGATGCCGAAGTACTACTTGGATTCGTTATGTGCCCACCAACTTCGGTGGTGTCTCACATGGACAATGGTACATCACATCCGGCGTACCTCTGATAGTGGCATCGCGGAATAAGCCAAGCCTGAAAGTCTTTCGCGGTCGGGCAAGTTTTCGATGTTCAAATGATGTCTCAGTAACCACACGCGTGATCGAACTCACCAAACCACTTCCAGATTGTACGGTCGCCCTCAGACGAAGCCCAGGACGGTGCGAAACACGTCTTCCGGCTCGAGGCCTACTAGCAACGCCACCAGTCCGATTTCAGCCCCATTGCAGCCGCCACTCGCCGCCTCAGGCTCGCCGTGCTCAACCCCCTTCGAACGTTTATTACCCTTTGTCACCTTCCCACTGTTCCCGTTTCGACCTTCTCCTCCAGCAGTATTTGGACCAGAGCCGCCCTCATCGCCTGTTTCGCAGCTGCCTCTCCCCGGCATTGAAGTGCGCGAGCGAAGCATGACGAGCCAGCACCGGTGACGCCATGCCCTGTCTGCCGGAGCCCGCGCCAGTAGCAGCTGAGCGCGATCGATTTCGTCTTGAAAACAGCCTCCGGAATTCGGCGCGCGGAGATAGTCAGTTGGAGTCCGACCACGGTTGCACACAGCCATTTCATCTGCCCCTCGTCTCAGCAAAAGTTCGACGGTCTCCTCCAGGCCACCACGCTGTCCACGACAAGCCAAGTGCAGTAGCGTACGCCCGCGGGCATCACGCACCTCAGCGTTAGCTCCGTGCTCCATCAGGGCAAGAATGGTGTTGCTTTGGCTCTCCTCCGCGGCAGAGCACAGAGGCGTGTATCCGTCAGTTGTGGTTATCATTTCGATGTCATCCCCTGCTTCGAGGAGTTCATCGGTAGTGTTATATACGACACCGGTGTCGTACTTCCTTATATACGATACCTACCATTTCTTGGCCCACAGCGC